>JAKELG010000435.1:0-30653 GCA_021527035.1 Lactarius vividus | reverse complement strand
TCGACGACATCCTCATCTTCACGGAAGATACGATGACCCTTTCCAAGCTCACCCATGAGGTACTCCAGCGTTTGGAGCAACATGACCTCTACCTGAAACCTGAAAATGCGCGTTTGCACAAACCTCCGTTGAATACCTTGGAATCGTCATTTCCAATGGTCAAGTCTCCATGGACCCAGCAAAAGTTGCTGGCATCACCGATTGGCCTACCCCAAAAACGGTCAAACAAGTCCAAGCATTTTTGGGCTTCTGCAACTTCTACCGACGATTTATCAAAGACTATTCTACTGTGGCACGCCCCCTGTTTGACCTAACCAAGAAAAACATCCTTTTTTCTTGGGATACCACGGCGGAAAGCGCTTTCCGCACCCTGATCAAAGCCTTCACCTCTACCCCAGTCCTAGCCCTCCCAGACCATTCCAAACCTTTCCGCCTCATCACCGATGCAAGCGATTTCGCTACTGGGGCTATCTTGGAACAACCTGATGCCTTAAATCGTTGGCATCCGATTGCCTATCTGTCAAAATCTCTCCTCCCGGCCGAACGAAACTATGAGATCTGTGACAAGGAACTCCTGTGTAACGTTACCACAGGAACGTTATGTGCGACGTGCACGTCACTAAGTCGTTCAAGCCGAGGTAACGGGACGCGGGATGGTCAATCAAGACCAAGTTCGATGATGAATAAGCACTACACGGTCTCCTCAGACACGCGAGTGGTAGTCGGGGGTTCAGGGGGTTCAAGCGCAAAGGCAAACCAAAGTCGTGCTCAAGCGAAACAGCGAGCTAAAGTCGTTCGTGGATTGACAGCGATGTGGTATTACACAAGAAGTCAAGTCTACCGTACAAGCTAGGTAGCGTGCGACTTATATACTAATACAGGATGTTTGTACGCAACAAACATATGGCGCGATGTGTGGAGTCCTAAGTAAAAGTAGAACAAAGACAGAACTATAAAGGGAAATATGGTGATTGTGCGGGGTCATGTGGGAGTCAGCTGAGACCGGAGCGCCGTGAACTTTGATGTACAAGGAAGGGGGCCTGAGGGCGTATCGTGTGGCGAAGAGATCATGGGAAATGGTTGGGCGCGTGATGAGTTATGGGCGTAACAAAGTGGGGTATGGGAATAAGAAGTAACGAACGGAGGCGTCCATGGGAAAAGGAAGAGAGAATCGTGACATTACCCCCCTGTTAGACCTGAAGTCGCCACGACTTCAGTCACTGCCAACATAGTCGTATACGTCAGCGCTGGGGTCGTTAGTTTCGTCATCCCGGTCATCCACCGGGCATACATGCCGACGCAGGAACAAATTGTTGGAACGTAATAAGTACGTAAGGCCCTTATCTATAGCAGTTACGACATTACTGCCAGTATGCTTTCCTATTACGGTAGTTAGGATACGTACTATACTGGGCGCAATTCGCCTCTGAGCGAAAAGTAGTCTCATGACTAAGTCGAAGTGGTAATTTACGTCAGGCGTATGTAAAAACGCGATATTGTGGACGCCTGTACTCATCACTTTTGCGCTTCCGGACATGGTGGGGCCATAGGGTATATAATGCCTCCTATGGGGAGGGAGGCGAATAAAGATTCACTCTCTTTCTCACTTGTGCACCCTCTCCACTCTATAGTCTCTCAACCTACTCAAAGGTGAGGACACCATTCCTGATAGCTGCGTGCATTGCTGCGCTTCAGGTTATGGGCCCTGCTACAGGGTTTGCCGTTGCGCTCTTTGATAGAGCTGCACCTTGGTCACCGCCCACCACGGCGTCACCTTTGAAAAGAGGGGACCCGTGTGGTTGGAGGGCACTAGACCTTAAGGAGGCTCCCTGGCTACTAGCAACCCAATATTGTACTCTAGAGGAGTACACAGACCAGACCGCTCACCTACCTAAACAAGGCCATGTGAACAACCTCAATTAAGTTTGAGGCGCTGCACATGATAACCTTGGGGTGATGTCGAGCAGTTCTATATCGGCTAGAGCGGCTATCCGGCAGACTGCAAAGACCGGTACAACGTTATAGTATTGACCTTCGGGTCATGTATGGGACTAATATTGGCTTTTCATCTCGCTCAGTATTGTAAAACAATGCTGACGTCCTTAAAGCCAACAGATCTCTACTACCATGTCGTCCCAACTCACTACACTTGTCCCTGTTTTCGACGGCTCTAACTGGGCCTCCTGGTCTACGCAAATGACCGCTTTTTTCATGTCGCAAGGGCTCTGGGGCTACGTTGCTGGCACTATCCCTCAACCTCCCGCCGCTGATGCCGCTGATAGAGCGGCTTGGATGAAATGTGATGAGATGGCAAGGGGTAATCTTACCCTACGCCTTTCACCTGCTATCCAGCAGGCAGTTTCCGGAGCGACTTCTCAGGCGCTCTGGGACTCTGTGAAGGACCGGTACGGTGCGGTTTCTATGCCCCGCATCTACAAGGACTTCAAAGAAGCCATCTCTATCCGCTTCAATACCAATCAGCATCCCGCTCCTCAGTTCGAGAAGATGGCTGCCGCTTTTGCTCGTCTTGGAGCAGTAACTGTTGGTACTGGTGCTAACGCCACTACCCTTGCTATCCGCCCACAGCTGCAAGCCCTCATTGCCATGTCCGCTTTACCCCAGAAATGGGAGCACCTCATTCCTGTCATGTGCAATAATCTTGCCTTGGCAGATCTTCAGCTCACTACTGTATCGGCTTGTGTTGAGAGCCAATACGAGACTGAAACTAATCGCGGACAGCATAAGGCCGCTCATAACGCGCAGAAGCTTTCTGCCATTAAGCGGAAGCGCACAGACCCTCGCTTTTCGAAGCAGGGTTCTTCGTCGCAGCAGCCTAGCGCCCCCGGCCCGTCCACCCAGCAGCAGCCTAACAGGCAGCGCGGAGGACGAGGTTCTGGAAGAGGCAAGGCCAAAGGGAAGGGCAAGGCACCTGCACGTGCTCCACAGCACTCGCATATTGCTTCTGTCGCCGCATTACCACCCCCTACTTCTCACAAGGTGACTCATATTGGGTCATCTGGTGTCACCACGAGGACAGAAGTCGAATCATCCTCTCCTCAGAGGACTTCGGGCTTCTTCCCTTCGGTCAATAAGGCATTGACGCTCGCTGAACGGCTGGATGTACCCGCTACAGTCCAGACCGTAAAGACGCTTGAGCAGCGCTTTGCTGACATTGACGTCCTCATGAAACCTCGTCTCGAGACGTTCATGGAAGAGGAGTACGACTCCGATTTCGATATCGATATGACGCGGCAGCCTTCGGGCAGCGCTCAACCGATAATGAACACCGACGGACTTGATGACACCGAGATCTTTGGTGGGCATTCTAATGCTCTCCAAATTGACTTGTCGGATCTGACTGTAAGCAATGGGGGCTCTGATACAGAAAATCGTGCCCCCACGCCTCCTTACGTCGACCCTGCTTCCATTGTCGAAGCAACAGTCAGGTGGGCTACTACCGGCGAAGGCCGCTTCCCTCGATCTCGTTCTAACGAACAAATCGAATCTATTTGGCGTAGTAACCAACAGTACCTTCGGGATAACGGCAGAGAAACACATCCTTATTTCGATGCCCTTGTCTCTCCTTCAGCCTCTCTAGGCCGCTCCTTGACTCCGGAGTCCTTCTTGACTGGCCCGGATACTGAGATCCTCGATTGGGGATCATGTGATGAAGAGTACGTCTTTTCTTCACTTTGCGCACCACGTGCTGATAACATTACAGAATTAGTCCCGCCCCTAAGAAGACCAAGGGTTGGCATCTGTAATAGTATCGTATATCTACGAGAATCGCATGTAGTAGCACCGAAGTCACTCAAAATGTACAATTCTAGTAGCGCTCTCCTCGATTCTTTTGAGTGTGAGCACAATGAGTACTTCAGTCAATGCGCTAAGTGTTTAGAGCGTACTAAAAATATGTGGCTTCTTGACTCGGGAGCATCAGCGCACTTCACTAATCAACTTAGTGATTTTATCGACTATAAGCCAACTGCTCAGTCTGATAAGATTCCTGTAAAGACTGCTGCTCATACTCTATATGTTGAAGGGACCGGAACTGTCTTGCTTGAGCATTACATCGCAGACAAACTCGTGATCACACGGGTATATCCGGTTCTATACATTCCAAGAATGAGCACACGTCTTCTATCTATGGGAGTCTTCTTACAGCAAGGTTTGCGCGTTTTGGGGAATTCGCAGCATATTAACTTGCTACGTAAAAAGAAAACAATTGTCCAATGTAAACCCCTTCTTCACGGACAATCGTTATATTGGCTAGATGCCTCTATATCCACTCTAACTGAGTCGCTTATTGCGAACCAGTCTGCGTTATCGAATGTAGACTATGACCTTATGCATCGTCGCCTTGGTCACCCATCTAAAGAGGTTCTAAGACGAGCTAAGGAAAACACTAAGGGCTTTCCAGAAGGGATAACTATCCCCACCTCTGATGTAATATGTCCTGGGTGCGCGCAAGGCAAAATGCCTGCTGCCTCACATCCTCCGTCTGTTACAAGGGCTAAAGCCTCTTTCAATCGAATTCATTCCGATTTGAAAAGCTTCCCTATACCGTCATACCACAAATATAAGTATTTTATTGTCTTCTTTGACGATTATACTTCATTTGCATGGATCACTCTTTTACGGGACAAAGCCTCTGCTATTACTGCTTTAAAGCAGTGGCTTGCGTTAATTAAAAATCAATTTAACGCTACCATAAAAGAATGGATGTCCGATGCCGGCGGTGAATACAAATCGGATGCTTTCCTAAAGCAACTTAAGGATGCCGGCATAACAGTGCTACAGTCTGCGCCACATACGCCACAGCAGAATGGGCGCGCTGAGCGCTTTATGCGCACCATAATGGACAAAGCTCAGGCCATGCGCCTTGATGCTTGTTTACCACAGAGCTGGTGGGAATTTGCAGTCCAACACGCTGCACATTGTTATAATAGAACCCCCATAAGTCGCCTTCAATGGCAGACTCCTTACAAACTATTACACAATGAAGTCCCTGATATATCGCATCTTAGAGTATTCGGTTGTGGTGCCTATGTACACATTCCAGAAGCTCGCCGGGTGAATAAACTTTCCCCTAAAAGTGAGCTTATGATCTACCTTGGTAGAGGACCTGGAATGAAGGCTGATGTCTTCATGCGCACACCGAACACCTTGTTCTATTCAGACAAGGCACTCTTTGATGAAGCTCTATTTCCTAGGTGTCCTAAAGACAATCCTAGACGCGAGCCCCGAGGTGTAACTCAGTTAGATGATGATACAGTTCCCCATGAGCTGTCTAAAGACCATACCACTCCTGGTGATCATGACGACCCACCACCTGAGCCTCCTATTCCTAAAGGGAGAAGCGCTCCCCAGCCGGCCGCTGGGCCCCCTCCTAGTACTCATACTAGAGGGATTGGATCGCAGCTACCTCCGCCTTTACCCCCTGACCCAGTACCTGGTCCTAGTGAACCTAGGCGATCGGGGCGTACAAGGAAATTAGTTACTCGTCCTGATAATGTCTATGGGGATAGGCCCCCTACTACGATTATTCGAGACATTGCGCGGATTCGCACATGGCGACAAATGACACAGCCGCAGCAGGGTAGCTCCCAGCAGCGTCCAAGTCAAGATCAGACGGTCTCAGGTGATGATCCTGAACAAGCCGTTTCTGATTCTTCCAGTGCACAGAGTGATACTCCGCAGGATTCAGACGAAGTAGATCAGCAATTGCTGATCCGCCTAGCTCAGGAAGGGGGAGTCAGATTTCTAGATCTTCTGCTCGCCAAAGCAGTCTCACCAGTGGATCTAGAGTCACCTGATACCTCTAATATTCGCGAATGGACCTATCGGGACATTCTTCAAATGCCAAGTGAACCCCAGGAGGAGTGGCGTAATGCGTGCCAAGAAGAGCTTGCCTCTCTTCGCAAACGCAAAGTCTATGATCTTGTTAACCCGCCGAAAGGCAGAAGGGTAATCAAGAATAGATGGGTATTTGACTTAAAGTCAGATGGCCGTAAAAAAGCCAGGCTAGTTGCCAAAGGCTTTTCTCAGGTTGAAGGCATAGATTATGACGAAATATTCTCGCCAGTGGTACGGTTTGAGACTGTCCGGATGATGCTCGCGCTTACAGCGCTGAAGGATTGGCACATCTCTGGACTTGATGTCAAAACTGCCTTCCTGTATGGAGACCTTGACGAGGAACTCTACATGGAACAACCTGAAGGGTTTAAAGACCCTAGCCAACAAAATAAAGTCATGCGCCTTAGGAAAGCTATTTACGGACTTAAACAAGCTGCACTCGCTTGGTGGAGAGCGCTGGATAAGTCTATGAGCACCCTTGGCTGCACACGACTTCAATCAGACTCAGGTCTGTTTGTGAATGAAGACAAAACAATCGTAGTCATTGTTTATGTCGATGACGTCCTCTTCCTTGGAAAAAGTAAAAAGGACATAGCATCCCTGAAGAGACGCTTCATGGAAATATGGGAATGCAGAGACCTTGGTGATACCAAAGAGTTTTTACGCATGCGCATACTACGCTCTAAGGGTAGACTCCTACTAGATCAGCAGGACTACCTTCAGAAAGTGCTGCAGCGTTTTAATCTGATTAATGCCAAATCAGTACCTACTCCACTACCGGAAGGGTATCACCCATCCCCTAATAAGGGAACTGCAACCCCAGAACTCCGAGCGTCCTACCAACAAGTGATAGGATCTCTCCTATACATTATGATTGGTACGCGACCAGATATTGCCTATGCTGTTACAAAAATGGCGCAGTTTGCTGCCAATCCATCTGAGGACCATTACAAGCGTGCACTCTACATATGCCGCTATTTACTTGGTACTTCAAATTATGCTTTAGTCTTTGACGGCAAAAGCGATGGTGGTATAATAGCATACGCAGATTCTGATTGGGCCTCTGACCCAGTCACCAGAAAGTCCACTACGGGCTACTTAGTAAAAATGGCAAATGGAGTATTCTGCTGGAATTCTAGAGCGCAGAAATCTATCGCGCTCTCGTCCACTGAAGCAGAGTACATGTCGCTGTGTGATACAAGCAGACAGTTGGTCTGGATTCGCTCGCTCTTTAGTGAGCTTGGAATAAACCTTGGACCGATTCCATTGTGCGGAGATAATCAAGGCTCCATATTCTTATCTTCTAATCCTGTTCAGGAAAAACGGATCAAACACATTGATCTACGTCACCATTACATTCGTGATGTGATCCGTGAAAAGAAGATAGAATTATTCTTCATTGAAGGAGCTGAGAACCCCGCCGATCTTTTTACTAAGAATCTGGGTCGCATTAAGTTCCTTAAGTTCAGGGAACAACTAGGGCTAGAGTTTGGCAATTCGCCACCTCTGCACACCATGCCTGATGATGGTGACTCGTGAAGGAAGTTATAGAGAAGCTTGTCTGCTCTTCGGAGCATATGTTTCTCTACGTCCTCCGTGTCCACCGCTTCTTCTTTGTGAAGAACAGAACAGGACAGAATCACCGTTTTCTCTCCTAGACATGGTGCGATGTCGCTTCATTAGCAGACACCTAACTCTAAGCCTTATTGAACTCCGCAAGGTAGTTCACATGTCCTGTCCCTGATGGGGACATAGTAATGACACTCCAAGTTGGAAGATATCATTAATGATCATCATTCACAACTTAATGAGACGTGTTAGAGACAGTTGTAGTCTCACCGACTCTTACGCAACCCTCACTTGATGCTTATCCCCAACGCTCATGAGGTTCTTGCTGTTTGCTTAGACGCGCTTTAATTAGCTGCACTAAGCAAGGGGGAGTGTTGGAACGTAATAAGTACGTAAGGCCCTTATCTATAGCAGTTACGACATTACTGCCAGTATGCTTTCCTATTACGGTAGTTAGGATACGTACTATACTGGGCGCAATTCGCCTCTGAGCGAAAAGTAGTCTCATGACTAAGTCGAAGTGGTAATTTACGTCAGGCGTATGTAAAAACGCGATATTGTGGACGCCTGTACTCATCACTTTTGCGCTTCCGGACATGGTGGGGCCATAGGGTATATAATGCCTCCTATGGGGAGGGAGGCGAATAAAGATTCACTCTCTTTCTCACTTGTGCACCCTCTCCACTCTATAGTCTCTCAACCTACTCAAAGGTGAGGACACCATTCCTGATAGCTGCGTGCATTGCTGCGCTTCACAAATACCTGCCGCGCTCTCCACACCTTCTACACACCTCGTACTGCGGGCACTCAATCTCGTCATGTCGTGCATCAAACCTCAGACACTTCCCGCACCATCGAGGGCGCTCAGAGGGTTCCTCAAACGCCGGGGTGATGGGCGCGAGGTGGTGAATGAGGCAGTTCTCGGAAGCGTGAGCCCTGCTTGCGCACCACACACAGACACCGGTCGGCGGTCTGTTGGGGCACTCACTCATTTTGTGTCCACGCTTCTTGCACACGTAACACTTGCGCCGTTTTTGAGTCCGACTGGGTCCGTCTACAAGACGCGGCATCTCGACGGGCCCTCCATGGCGCGGTACTAGTGGGAGCTCAGGGAAGTAGTGGCGAGGGCGCATGGGGCGAGTGGTGAGTTCTACGAATTTGTCGGTAATGAGGGGAATAGCGCCGGCATACTGCATGCGCTTCGTGATGCCCTGAAGCTTCGAGTCGAGGTGGAACTGGTCCCTCACTGCTTCTTGCTCCAGGCGTCGTAAGTCCGCTCGTTGTGCATCCAAGGCTATCTTATCCCCGAGGCACTGCTGCAATCTTGCCACCTCTGCCGACAGGTGGGGGTTCTTAAGCTTGCTCAGCACCTCGTTAATTGTGACAGCACGTGGATCTTGCGGGCTAAAAACTGCCAGTTGGTGAGGCGAGATGGCCGGGTGCAGGGTTGACAGTCGAGGTGACGACAGATAAACTTCCTGACAGTAACAGGGTTTCCCCCTCCCCAGAGTTCCGATGATCTCCCAATAGTCGCGGCGGTAGTAAATATACTTCGCTAGGACTTTCGTAACGTCGTCCTCTAGTGGGAGCATAAGAGGGAAAAAGAATGGCGTGTCAGGGGCGTTGAGGAAGAACGGGAGACCAGGGTCGTCCAACTCCTCATCGTCTCCTTCGTCAACGGGTTCCTCGTCGTCATCGAGAGATGCGAGCCGAGGATCCGGTCGTAGTAGACGAGGGGGAACGGCAGGTGTCAGCGAGTAGGGATGTGGTAGTTCAGATGCCAGCTGTGACAAGGGGACGATCGGTGTAGTGCCAGGGGGGGGTTCTAACAGGGGTGCTACCATAGGCTCGAGCGGTGGTGGGGATGATGGTGGTGGCGTCGGACTAGTGGGGAAGACGTTAAGGGCGATGGCGAGGACGGGGGTCGGTGGTCGTGAGGTAACGGCTGAGTATGGTGTTCGGGATACAAAGGGGGTTGGGATTCCCTCGGATTGTGAGGGGACTGTGAGGCGTTCAAGGATAAAGGCTGATGGGGGATGAGGTCGGTTGTTGGCTGGGGCAGTGGTAGTAGTGGGAGTCGTCATGATGAGTGATGAGATTCCGTCCTCTGTTCGTCAGCTTCTTATAATTTTCGCCCTGCTCCATCGGCAGTGGGGTTGCGGTGATAGAAGTCGGCAATTACTTCTGGCGTGTGTTTGACGTGGTCAGCTGGCTCCCATGAACTGTCACTCGTGGGAAAGCCCTTCCACTTGACTAGGAATTGGAGTTTGCGCCCTCGCCCATGGAGTCTCGATCCCATGACTTGCTCCACTTCGAACTCTTCTTCACCGTCCACGAGTTCAGGGGGAGGACGCGGGAAGTTCTTCCCATGCAGTTCCGTCTCCTTATAAGGTGTAAGAAGGTTTGCATGGAACATTGGGTGTATCTTCCACGTGCTTGGCAGCTCCAATTCGTACGTCACTTCTGATAAGGCTTTCTTAATTCGGAAAGGTCCGTGACGTTTAGGGGCGAGTTTTGCAGTGGGGTAGAAGGTTTTAAGGTTTGTTCCTTCTAGCCAAACCTGGGCCCCTTCGGCGTAGGGGATAAAGCAACTTCTTCCCCTTTTCGCCATGAGGCTCTGCGCGTGTTTGATACAATCTTGCGCGTGTTGTCGTCTCGTGGTCATTTCATCTAGGCGTTGGTCGACCGATGGTGTAGGAGTGGGTTTTGAGACCCAATTGGTTCGTGGTTCCCATCCCATGATAAGTGAGAATGGGGAGTGCTTCGTGGTAGCGTTTGGCCAAGAGTTGTGTGCGAACTGTGCCACTGGAAGAGCTTCCGCCCAATTATCCTGTTGCACATTGCTCCAATGGCGTAGGTATTGCTCCAGCCACTGGTTGGTGCGTTCCGATTGGCCGTCTGTTTGGGGGTGATATGTGGTGGATATGTTTTGTCGTATCCCGAGTATGCTGCACAACCCCTTCATAAATGTGGACGTGAATCGCGGGTCTCGGTCTGTGATGAGCTTGCGTGGTATTCCATAGTGTGGGTAGATGTGTTGGAGGTACAGTCGAGCTACTCCTTCGGCGGTAATAGTTTCGTGACAGGGTACGAAGATTGCAGCTTTTGAGCAATCATGGTCGGTAATCATAAGGATAGAGTCGAATCCCTGCGACGGAGGTAGTTTGGTAATGAAGTCCATGGCAACGACTTCGAATGGTTCCGCCTCCGGGTCAGTGGATATGGGGAATAGGTGGGGTTTTTGTCGGTGGGGGTTGATTTTGTTGGCCTGACATATGGCGCATCCCTTGACATATTCCTCAATGTCTTCTCATATCGTGGGCCACCAGTAGTCACGTCGTATTAGTTCGCGTGTGTTGGCGATTCCAGGGTGGCCCATGCTAGGAGAATCGTGAAAAAGGGCAATTACCCCCCGCTTAAGATCGTTGTCCCCGACAACGACTAACACGTTGTCTTTCCACCACAGCCCGTCGTGCTGTTTGAGGTTGTGGTGTTCGGCCCATCGTGCCGCTTCTTCCTTACTAGCGTTCTGAGCCACCCAGGACCAAATATCCATATCACATATTGACATTTGGGTGGCTCGAATGAATCTTTCCGCTGGTAGGACGATGACGTTGGCGTTGTCCCCTTCGCCGGATTCATAGTCCGACCGCCTGGATAGGGCGTCTGCACGTGCGTTCTTTGTTCTGGCTACGTGTCTCAGGATGAAGTCATACTCTGACAGCTCCAGGAACTCGCGTGCGATCCTTCGGTTGATCTTTCGGGGTTCCTTCCAATATTGGAGGTTCGCGTGGTCGGTGTGGATAATGACTTTATGGGGGGATCCTACGAGGTATGTTCTCCACACTCGTAGTGCTTTAACCACGGCTAGTAACTCCCGATCGTAGATGTCGTAATTTCGTTCCGTCTCCGTAAATGACTCGGAGTGGAACGCTACAGGGTGGAACTTTTTGTCGGTGCCTAGCTGGTTCAGCACTGCTCCGACCGCGACGTTTGACGCGTCAACCTCCAACTCAAATGGTTTGGTAAGGTCCGGGAATAGGAGTACTGGTTCTTCGCATATGCGTCTTTTAATGTCTTCGAAGGCGTTTTGTTGCGCGTCACCCCAGTGCCATTGGGTCTCTTTCTTTGTTAGGTCGTGAAGGGGTCGGGCAAGTTGGGAGAATCCTCGTATGAACCTTCGGTAGAAGTTACAGAATCCTAGGAACGCGCGAACTTCCTTGAGGCTTTTCGGGGGTTGCCACTCTCGGATCCCTCGAACCTTAACGGGGTCCATCTGTAGTTGCCCGTGGCCAATGATGAGGCCTAAGTACTCCGTCTCATAGACTTCGAACTCGCACTTCTCCGGTTTGACATAAAGATCGTGTTCTTCACAAAGTCGTAGTACTTCGTGGAGGACTTTCTGATGATGGCGTTTGTCATCCGCGGTGGCGACAAGGATATCGTCCATATAGACAACGACCTCGTTCGTCAGGATGAGGTCACGGAAGATGGTATCCATCATTGTTTGGAATGTGGATGGGGAATTGGTGAGGCCGAAGAACATGACGCGTGGTTCAAACAGGCCTTGGTTGGTCTTGAACGCCGCTTTCCATTCATCTCCTTCCTGAATGCGAACGTTATTGTACCCCCATCGGATGTCCAATTTCAAGTATAGTTGCGCGACTTGGATACGATCAACGAGTTCAGGGATGAGCGGGAGAGGGTAGTGATTCTTTATAGTGAGTTCGTTGAGACGTCGGTAGTCTTGTACCGGACGCAACTTCCCGTCCTTCTTTTTGATAAAGAAGAATGGTGATGCGTAGGCGGATTTTGAAGGGCGAATATACCCCTTTTCAAGTTGTTTGTTCAGAAAGGCCGTGAGTGCCTCTCCTTCGCTCGCGGTGAGGGGATACACCTTGCAATCGAGTGTGGCGGGCGCGTCGGGGAGTAATTCGATAGCGTGGTCCCATACACGAGATGGGGGAAATCAATGTGACGCTTCTTCACTGAACACCTTACGGTGTGACCAGTATTCTGGAGGAACCATTTCCTCGAACGTTCGGATTTGTCTTTTTGCCGCTTCCTGCTGGGCAAGTTCTGATGCGGTGGTTGTCTTTCGCAGGAAGGTGATATTCGGCTCTGATTCTTCGTTCACAACCTGCTCCCATGCCTCCTCATCGAGCTCATATGCCTGCAGGGCCTTGATGGCGGCTTCTAAGGGCATAGCGTCGCTCTGAAGGTTCAGGCTGGAGATTACGACTGGTTGGAAATTTTCGTTCAGCGTGGCATTTCTCCACTCTATCTCAGGCTTGAAGGCCGAGAACCAGGGGTAGCCCAGGATCGCTTCGTCCTTTCCTAGGTTGGTTACCAGGAAACGAAGTGTCTTTGTGCGCTCACCAGTCCGCACCGCCAGATCGGTGTACTGGGTTATCGCGCCGTCTCGGTTGTAAGTTCCGTCAACGTTCCATATGGTAATGGGAGCGGAGATGGGCCGGGTTCCGAGATGCGTTCGTTTGAGCAGTTCCGTACAAATAAAGTTGTTGGTTGCTCCAGAGTCCAGCAGGACCTGTCGTTCGGCCGTCGCGTTTGCAGATTTGAAAAGAACTGGGATTTGCATGGATCGATATCTGCTATAATACACGTGTAACACCTTTACCCAGGCCGACGGGTTTAGGCGTTCGGAAAATCCTTTCCTCCAAAAAGCTTTTCCACCAAGAGGTCCCGCACCTCTTTTGGTTGAGCGGCCAGCGCTGCGATCTGAGCGTCAGCCACTTCATCATTCGACAGTACGTGGTTTGCTGATATGGCGACTCGAGTAACGAGGGGGGGAGGCGGTATTGCGGAGGTAGAGGGGACGGGAGGAGGCGCTCCTCCGTCGCTTGTGGTCTGAGCAGCGCGAGTGCCTTTTTGTGGGCAATTACACAACATATGACCCTTTTCTCCGCATCGGAAACATCTCCCCTCCGCGACCATCCTTTGCTTCTCAGCGTCTGTGAGGGTGGCACGGGCTCTAGTGCGGCTAATATCCATAGCATTCGGGTCACGCGCCTTGTTGAGGGCTTGGACCCATTGGTCTCGGCTATGACCTCCCCGTTTCTCGCTTTGTCGGTTATGCGTGAGGCGCAGTTTCAGCATAAGATATTCAGCTTGCTGAAGCCGTGCCGCGTCTTTCCACTGGTCCCACGTAACTGGGTGTTGGAAGCGGATAGCGTTGATTACGAGATTGTCGGGGAGTCCCGCTTGGAATTTTTCAATGACGTTGGCTTCGTCTGGATTGTAGCCGGCTTTTGTTGTGAGGTTTTGGAACTTTGCGATGTACGTGTCAATGTCTTCGCCAATCATCTTTAACTTATCGATATCTTGGCACGCTCTGGTTCGTTCGGTGGTGTCGGTGTAGGCGTTCGTGAACCGGTCAAGGACCGTGTTCCATAGATTTTCTTCATTGTGCAGTACTCCTCCTGCTATTTGGGCATCTAGCCATGCAGTTTGCTCGTCTACCCAATCGTCCACCAGATGTCCCCTCATATAGGAGAGGAAGGTCATGGCTCGCGAGTAGGGCACTGTGAGCTGATCCACAGTTGGGTTCATTCCTCGATAAATTCGAAAGGATCGAAGAAAGTTTCGGCTCTCCTCTCGATTTCCATCGAAGACGGGTGGTGGGTTGCCCCCAAGTTTGCCCCCTCCCGGTGCTGGTATCGCCCCGGCTGGGCCCATGGGGAGCGCACCTCCTCCTGGGGCGCCACCTCCTGGGGCACCTCCGCCTCCACCAGGGGCACCGCCACCCAGTGGGCCTCCACCGCTACCATGTATGCCTCCACTAGGTCCAGCAGCTGGGCCACCGCTCGGCCCCGTCGGCGGTTGGGTGCTAGAGCTATGAGGCGCTCCACTCGTCTGAGCAGCCGATCGACCTCCGCTAGCATGTGCTCCTCCACCGCCCGAGCCGGAGGCTCCCGCGGTAGTAAGGCTGGTGGCGACCTGAGTGTTTGTGGCCATCTGTGGCTGTACTGGGGTGAGGGTGGTTGATTCGTCTGGGTCGACGTTGATTCCTGTGATGTTGGTTGACCCGAGGGGTCCTGCGCCGAATTGTGGAGGGACAGGTTTGTAAGCGTACCACCTTCCTTGCTTGGGGTCGTAGTCAATGTAAGCCCAGAGGCGAACGTCGTCAAGGTAGTGAACTTGGTGGTATTCTTGGTTCTTGGCGTCAAAGATGAAGTACCCCTCTTGGTTATGGATCTCTTCCCAGATTACTGCACCCTTCTCGTGGCTGGAGAGTTCGTCGGTGGTGTACCGATCGATGTACTGCTGTTGAAATTTCGTGCGACTCCTACTAGCCGCCAGGGTTGTGAGACTTGACTTAATGTAATGTTACCACAGGAACGTTATGTGCGACATGCACGTCACTAAGTCGTTCAAGCCGAGGTAACGGGACGCGGGATGGTCAATCAAGACCAAGTTCGATGATGAATAAGCACTACACGGTCTCCTCAGACACGCGAGTGGTAGTCGGGGGTTCAGGGGGTTCAAGCGCAAAGGCAAACCAAAGTCGTGCTCAAGCGAAACAGCGAGCTAAAGTCGTTCGTGGATTGACAGCGATGTGGTATTACACAAGAAGTCAAGTCTACCGTACAAGCTAGGTAGCGTGCGACTTATATACTAATACAGGATGTTTGTACGCAACAAACATATGGCGCGATGTGTGGAGTCCTAAGTAAAAGTAGAACAAAGACAGAACTATAAAGGGAAATATGGTGATTGTGTGGGGTCATGTGGGAGTCAGCTGAGACCGGAGCGCTGTGAACTTTGATGTACAAGGAAGGGGGCCTGAGGGCGTATCGTGTGGCGAAGAGATCATGGGAAATGGTTGGGCGCGTGATGAGTTATGGGCGTAACAAAGTGGGGTATGGGAATAAGAAGTAACGAACGGAGGCGTCCATGGGAAAAGGAAGAGAGAATCGTGACATCCTGGCTATCATCCATGCTTTCCACGCCTTCCGACACTACCTCGAGGGACATAGTGATACTACTGAAGTATGGTCTGACCACGGCAACCTAGTCTACTTCACAACAAAGCAGAAACTCTCCCAACGACAGGCCCGTTGGGCCCTGTTTTTATCCCGGTTCCAGTTCATCATCATCCACAAGCCAGGCACCCAGAACAAGTCTGATGCACTGTCCAGGCGTCCAGACCATAAAAAGGGGATAGCGGATGAAGATGAAAAGCGAGTGCTCCTGGATACGAAATTTTTCCAAGTCAATGCAGTACAACGAGCAGCCATCACAGTGCTAGGAGATACCACCTTATGACAACGCATCCGAGACACGCAGACATACGACAAAGAAGTTAGTATGGCGTTAGAAACCCTCTTGAAGAATGGCCCCCGATCACTCACCAAAGGATTAGAAGAGTGGAACCTAGAAGATGGAATCATCTTATTCCGAGGACAAGTATATGTTCCTCAAGACAACAACCTACGACGAGATATTGTACGAAAATACCACGAACACATCGCTATAGGACACCCAGGACGATGGAAAACCTATGAGCTGTTGATAAGTGACCTTTGCACACTTAGCGGCTCTGGACGGACCGGACTTGCAGCATGGACTGCTTTAGATAAGATTTACAGGACTTGTAGATTAGATATTTGATCTGTACAATTTCGGACTTTCTTCTTATCTATGACATCATGTACAATGACATCATTCAGACTCCTCTGGACTTTACATTGTACTTTGCATCTTTGTACTTTCCTTTGTTCTATCTTTATTGTGATGTCACTATGATATCATCTTAGTCTGGATTCCTTTTGTTCTTATCGCCTTGTTCTCCCTTTGTATATTCCTCTTGTCCCATACTGAGAACAATGCTCCTTGTAATACATGACTCTATGTTACCCTCCTTGTATCAGTGTCACTCTCTGTATAGTATAAGTAGTGTAGCTTGTATGCTCCTGGTCCACATCAGTTCCTCACTGCTTGTGTGCCAGGTATGTTCCCTCCTGCTCAATGTAACATCAGTTCCTCACTGCTTGTGTGCCAGAACTATCTTTAGCTTCCCTTGCAAGATCTCCCTCTGCTGCTTCCAGCTGCTCAGTCTATCTCACCACAGTCTTCCCTTGTCACTGTGAGTATGCTGTCCATCTATGCTGTTCATCAGGTTATGGGCCCTGGTGCCCTAGCCACTCCACTTGGCTGGTCACTGTGTTCCTAGGATCACACACTAGGCTAAGGTCTGTCTGGGGCCTCACCAGCCTTGCCCAAGGCAGAGTGCAGTGGGGCGCCACTTGACTCTGCTGAGGAACCTCCTGTGTATGTACTGCCCAGTAGTCCTACTTTCACCCCTGCTGTTTTCCTAGCCCCTGCGCTATGCGCAAGGAGATTGGACCTGGTAGCCCTTTAATCAAAATATCCAGGCGTGCATGGCCCACTGGGCTGTGTATTGTGGAGCTTAGCGCCAGCTGTCTCTGGTGCTCCACACTGGGCGCAGAATCTCCTCACCATGGGAGTGTAAAACCTGGTTCAGGCTCTGGGGGGTGTTCACCTTATGGTGTTCTGCAACCAGGTACCTGCCTTGTAGCGGCAATGGGAAAGGATTCAGTAAAGCCACTTGTGGCGATGAGGCAACCAACAGGCCGAGAAGGCTGAGGTAGACAGCCTTGGGCTCTGAAAGATATCCCTTCACCTTCCCCCTGACGCAAACAAATGAGCTGTGTCCTAGACACATCCTGGCTGGCAGCTAGCTCTTTGTATGGCAAAGGGACACTTCCAACCTGGGCCTAGCCCTTGTATCACTGGCATACCATCAGGAGGCAGGACGCGTTAGCGTTCTGGCCTTACAGAATCACAGACAGGAGTGGTACACCCCTTATTCTTATCTTGCAAACTATGAAGCACTGTTGCTGACTGCTCCTCGGCGACAGATAAATCATCCCAATGTCTGGCTCTACATCCACCGCCCCTGCTTCTGGATCCACCCCGGCTGTCCGCATCTCTGCGGCAACCAACACAACCTTCGGGATGCCCTCAGGCATCCACCTGTCGCAATTCAACAGCACTGGCTGAAACGAATGGGCTGGCACCATTGAGGCCATCCTCACTCTCCACGAGGCCGAGGATGTGTTCACTCTGGACGCAGCCCCCTCTGGCACTGACCCCACTGATTGGGAGTCTATCCAATGTCGTTCCAAGGTGTACCTCCGCCTGTATCTTAAGCCAGACGTCTACTCACTTATTGCTGACAACACGGCCTACCCCACCTTCAAAGCGAAGTGGGACAAGCTGAAGGATGTATATGCTGGTGCTTCGGGCAGCACCACCATCTTCAACTTGTGGATCCAGTTAACTCAAGCCCGACTCGACGACTCCGCACCCATGGCCCCACAACTGGCCAAGCTCAATGAGCTGCGGGTGTCCCTCACCAATGCACAGATGGGTGTCACTGACACCCAATATTGTCTCATTCTCCTCCACGCCCTGCCCTCATCCTATGAGGTGCTGGCATCCACCATCCTGGCCGGCGGCGCCCCCACCACTCTCAAGCACGCTGAGATCATAGTGTGCATAGTGTCGGAGGAAGCGCGCCGCTCTGGGCCATCAGGCTCCTCTTCTCTCAACAAGGTGGCCCCCGTCAAGCAGACAGGCAAAAAGGGCAAGAAAGACCACTCCGGTCTGACCTGCCACTACTGCAACAAAAAGGGCCATATCAAGCCTGACTGCAGGAAGAGGAAAAAGGATGAGGTTGACGCCAAGGCAAAGGAGAATGGCAGCAATAAGGCTGCCAATAGTCACATACTTGTACCTACCACCGCCTCAATTACTGAGGTACCGGAGCCCATTGACTGGGCTTCTGAATCTATTGGTGTTGCTCTGTATGCTGCCTCGTGTGTGCGATGGATGATGGACAGTGGTGCTACACATCACATCACACCACATCGGTCTGACTTCAAGGACTACACCCCCACAAAAGGCACTGTACGCCTGGGTGATAAGTCCACAATAGACCAAGTGGGTGTCGGGTCTGTCGTTTTTACAACAAGCCAAGGCATCCCTATCACCCTAAGCAATGTGCTACACCTACCACAAGTGAAGACACGCTTCTTGTCGACGCGTGCCCTAGCACAAAAAGGTGCTTGTTGGAACGTAATAAGTACGTAAGGCCCTTATCTATAGCAGTTATGACATTACTGCCAGTATGCTTTCCTATTACGGTAGTTAGGATACGTACTATACTGGGTGCAATTCGCCTCTGAGCGAAAAGTAGTCTCATGACTAAGTCGAAGTGGTAATTTACATCAGGCGTATGTAAAAACGCGATATTGTGGACGCCTGTACTCATCACTTTTGTGCTTCCGGACATGGTGGGGCCATAGGGTATATAATGCCTCCTATGGGGAGGGAGGCGAATATAGATTCACTCTCTTTCTCACTTGTGCACCCTCTCCACTCTATAGTCTCTCAACCTACTGAAAGGTGAGGACACCATTCCTGGTAGCTGCGTGCATTGCTGCGCTTCAGTGCTGAGATTGCCTTTGACAGTGGCTCTTTTAAAATATCTGTCAATCAAAAGTGTGTGGCCAAAGGCTACCTTGAGGACAACCTCTACTGGTTGGATGCTGCTAGCATCGGTCTAAACACCCACACAAAATCTAGTGCTGCCACACTAGATATCTGGCATCAGCGCATGGGACACATCTCCCCTGCTGCTCTTAAGTCACATGGTCCCTCTGCCACTACTGGCATGGACATAGATGCTTCTACCACGGCCAAGACAGTGTGCCGTGGGTGCAAGATGGGCAAGTCCACTCGCCAACCCTTTTCTGCGTCCTCCAACAAGAGGACAACTCGTCCATTTGAGATTGTACACAGTGACCTCGCCAGTCCAATGCAAACTCAGTCCCTGCAAGGCTCAACGTACACAGCCACCTTCATAGACGACCACACTAAGTTCACTGTGGTCCACTTCCTTAAGTCAAAGGACCAGTTTGCTAAGTCGCTGCAGATGTATTTGGCATGGGGTGAAACCCAATCAAGCCATAAACTGCACGCTCTGCACTCTGACCACGGTGGTGAATACATGTCGAGTGTCACGCAGGACATTCTTAAGCAGAAAGGGATAGAGCATCACCTTACGATGCCAGGTTCCCCACAGTCCAATGGAAAAGCTGAGCGGTTTAACCGCACCATTATGGATAAAGCAATGGCCATGCTACACACTGCTGGCTTGTCTAAAGGCTTCTGGGAGCATGCGGTGTGTGCAGCTGTGCACATCTACAATTGCTCTCCAGTCCACGGACTTAAGTGGCGCACCCCCTATGAGCTCTGGCTCTCTGGCAAGGTGCCCGATGTCTCTCACTTACGCATCTTTGGATGCAAGGGGTACATGCATGTGCCTGCTGATAAGCGTCGCAAATTAGATGCGAAGGCCATTGAGGTCACGCTTATTGGGTTTGAGCCCGAATCTAAGGGCTATAAGCTCTGGGACCGCTCAACCCGCTCCGCTCAATTGTCCAGGGATGTGACGTTCGATGAGAGTAGCTTCCCGTCCCTTCAGGGTGTTGAGACACACCCCACACCTTCCCCTATAAGCCCACCGGTAGTGACACCGGCTACAGTGACTGCCGTACCTAGCACGTCAGCGTTACCACCACAGCGAGCTGCCTCCCCTGCACACTCACACAGTAGTGAGGAGGAGGACGTAGAAGACCTATTAGACCCCAAACTTGAGTGTCCACACACGCCACCACTCCCTGCCACACTGCCCACTCCGCCAACCACTCCCAAGCGCGAGCAGCGCACTCCCACTTCACCCCCGCCTCGCCAAGGTGCAACGCGCATTATGCGCAGTGTCCCTCCACCCTCACCAGAAATGCCTGGGGGTTTTGAGGATCGCGCACAGCGTAGTCAGCTGTTGCATGAAATGGACAATGCACCAAGGCGATCTGGTCGCGCACCTGTGCCAAACCCCCGCTACTTCAATGTGGACAATACGGCACTGCGCGGCAGGCGTCTGGGGTATGCGAAGTTGCTTGCTGCAGCCTACGTCGGCAGAGACCCTGCAACCTTTGTGGAGGCAATGCGGTCTGCAGATGCAGATGAGTGGACAAAGGCGTGTCAGTATGAAATGGACGCCCTTGCCAAGAATGGCACCTGGGAGTTAGTGGATCTCCCGCCTAATCGCAAGGCAGTAAAATCCAAATGGGTCTTTAAGCTCAAAGCGGATGGCCGCTACAGAGCTCGCTTGGTGGCCAAGGGATTTACACAGATCCCTGGCATAGACTTTGATGAAACCTTCTCTCCTGTCGCACGATTTGAGTCGCTACGTTTACTTCTGGCGTTGGCCGCGCTGGAGGACTGGCACATCCATCAGATGGATGTCAAGTCTGCTTTTCTCAACGGCATGCTCAACGAGGAGATTTACATGGAGCAACCACAGGGTTTCACCGTCACTGGCTCTGAGACTAAGGTGTGCCGCCTAGTTAAGGCAATATATGGTCTCAAACAAGCCTCCCGTGCATGGAACTTGCAATTCCATGGAGTGCTCACTGCACTCGGCTTTAAGCGGACGTTTGCTGATGCTGGCATATATGTGATGCCTCAACGAGAGGGGTATGATCCACTCTTTGTTATTGTCTACGTTGACGACATCACAATACTGGGTCCCTCATTGGATGGAATCAAGCGTCTTAAGTCAGGACTGTCTGAACGCTATGAAACGACAGATCTCAGGGAGATAGAATCTTATCTTGGCATGCGCATTGTGTGTGACCGCTCCCTCAGACTCATTGAAATAGATCAGTCTGGCTACATCAAGGATGTCCTTGAACACTTTGGCATGTCTGATGCCAATCCACACAATACACCCTTGCCCGCTGGTGCTGAAGAGCACCTTATTAAATATACTGGTCAGGCTACTGCCACTGACATTACACACTACCAGTCATTAATTGGTAGTCTGCTGTACGTTCAGATTGGCACTAGGCCAGACATTGCATTCGCTGTGGCACGTTTGGCGCAGTACGCAGCGAATCCTAGCCCCCAACATCTACGCCTTGCGCAGTATGTCCTGTCTTACCTTGTAGGAACTGTGGACATGCGCATTGTCTACGATGGCGCCAGTGGTGACAGCCTTCATGGCTACACTGATTCCAGTCTGGCTGATCAGACTGATGATCATCACTCAACCTCTGGTTATGTATTCCTATTAGCTAACGGTGCAATAAGCTGGTCTTTGCGAAAGCAAAAGACAGTGGCCCAAAACACTACGGAGGCAGAGTACATGGCCATGACCGATGCGGCCAATTAGGCTGCGTGGTATCAGAGTTTCCTCACGGAACTTGGGTACGAGGTCGACGACCCCATCCCACTACATGGTGACAACAAGGGTGCCATTGACTTGGCCTTGAACCCTGTCACTGGGAGACGATCTAAGCACATTGCCATACGGCATCATGTCATCAGGGAGTATATTGAAAAGGGGACCATCACCCTAATTCGAACCCCTACAGTAGAAATGGTTGCAGATGGCTTTACAAAGAGTCTAGCACGAGTACTACTGGAAAAACATAACAAGACATGGGCTTGAGTCCTTAGATTGTAGATCACGGGGAGATGTTGATAAGTGACCTTTGCGCACTTAGCGGCTCTGGACGGACCGGACTTGCAGCATGGACTGCTTTAGATAAGATTTACAGGACTTGTAGATTAGATATTTGATCTGTACAATTTCGGACTTTCTTCTTATCTATGACATCATGTACAATGACATCATTCAGACTCCTCTGGACTTTACATTGTACTTTGCATCTTTGTACTTTCCTTTGTTCTATCTTTATTGTGATGTCACTATGATATCATCTTAGTCTGGATTCCTTTTGTTCTTATCGCCTTGTTCTCCCTTTGTATATTCCTCTTGTCCCATACTGAGAACAATGCTCCTTGTAATACATGACTCTATGTTACCCTCCTTGTATCAGTGTCACTCTCTGTATAGTATAAGTAGTGTAGCTTGTATGCTCCTGGTCCACATCAGTTCCTCACTGCTTGTGTGCCAGGTATGTTCCCTCCTGCTCAATGTAACATCAGTTCCTCACTGCTTGTGTGCCAGAACTATCTTTAGCTTCCCTTGCAAGATCTCCCTCTGCTGCTTCCAGCTGCTCAGTCTATCTCACCACAGTCTTCCCTTGTCACTGTGAGTATGCTGTCCATCTATGCTGTTCATCATGAGCTGGTATCCCGGGAATTCTGGTGGCCAGGAATGTCTACATTTGTCAAAAGCTTTGTAGATGGATGCGCCACATGCCAATCAACCAAAATCCGACCTCAAACTCAAGTACCCCTGAAGCCCAACCCGATTCCTACAGAGGTGTGGGAAATAATCACGATGGACTTCATCACCGACCTCCCTGAATCCCTCAGTTACGACTCACTATTTGTGGTCGTAGACCGACTAAGCAAGGCTACTATCATCACCCCTTGTAACAAGACCATCACAGCCGATGAAACAGCCAAACTATACCTGGAAAATGTCTGAAGAACCGGACTACCCCACCAAGTCATTTCCGACAGAGGCCCCCAATTTGCATCAAAAGTAATGCAAGAAGTATGGAGTAAACTTGGAGTCAAGTCCACCATGTTCACTGCCTTCCATCCACAGACAGATGGAGAAACCGAGCGAGTCAACCAAGAGCTCGAACAATACCTCCGGGTCTTTTGCAACTTCCAACAAGACAATTGGGCAGAGTTAATCCCATTTATGGAATTTGCGCACAATGTTCGACAACATAGTGCAACAAGAAAGTCACCCTTTGAAGTATGGTATGGGTACAAACCCGAGTTCATTCCCCCCATCCACTTCAACACCAAGATCCCTGCAGCCAAAGATAGGCTGAACACCCTGAACCAAATCCGATCTGAAGTCTCTGCAGCGTTAAAAGCAGCAGCAGAAGTTATGAGAAATTCCAAGTCACAAGTTCCATCCCAAGAATTCAAGCCTGGAGACCTAGTCTGGTTGGAAGGAACCAATATCCATACTACACACCCAAAGGCCAAGCTTGCCCCACGTCACCATGGTCCTTTCAAGGTTCTATCTGCCTTGGGAATTAATTGTAAACTCCAACTCCCCAAGACATGGCGTATCCATCCAGTCTTCCACAATTCCCTAATCTCTGCGTACCAAGAGAACAACACCCACGGACCAAACTTCACCCGACCCCCTCCAGAAATCATCCAAGGAGAAGATGACCACTATGAAGTTGAAGCAGTCCTGCAATCTAGAGTATCACCCAATAAAAAGGGGATACTCTACCTAATCAAGTGGAAGGGATATCCTGATTCTGAAAATTCCTGGCTCCCCTCATCACAAATGACCCACTCCCGAGAACTGGTACAGAAGTTCCACCAGGACCACCCCTGAGCCCCTAAACCAAAGACCATCAGTGCTGTTGGTGCAGCACAACATTAAAAAGGGGATACTGTCACGAACCTATAAACTCAGGTTGTAACGTTACCACAGGAACGTTATGTGCGACGTGCACGTCACTAAGTCGTTCAAGCCGAGGTAACAGGATGCGAGTCGGTCGATTAAGACCAAGTTCGATGATGAATAAGCACCACACGGTCTCCTCAGACACACGGGTGGTAGTCGAGGGTTCTGGGGTTCAAGCGAAAAAGCGAACCAAAGTTGTGCTCAAGCGAAACAGCGAGCGTAAAGTCGTTCGTGGATTGACAACGATGTGGTATTACACAAGAAGTCAAGTCTACTGTACAAGCTAGGTAGCATGCGACTTATATACTAGTACAGGATGTTTGTACGCAACAAACATATGGCGCGATACGTGGAGTCTGAAGCAAAAGCGGAACAAAGGCAAGACTATAGTAGGGAATAGGGTGATTGCGCGGGGTCATGTGGGAGTCAGCTGAAACCGGAGCGCCGTGAACCTTGATATACAAGGAAGGGGGCGTAAAGGCCTATCGTGCGGCGAAGAGATCATGGGAAACGGTTGGGCGCGTGATGAGTTATGGGCGTAACACGGTGGGATGTGGAAGTAAGAAGCGGGGAACGGAAGCGTCCATTGGAAAAGAAGAAAGAATCGTAACACAGGTCGTGACTCGGGCGTCTAAGACCGGTCCGGGACGGCCCGGTCTTAGGTAATCACCTTCCTAAAGGGGAAATCCGAAGTCGGAGTTCCAATTTCATACTCCGACGATCACGTGATTATCCTCTGTTTATCAAACCACGTGTCTGGCACACGTGCCTGGAATCACCTGACGATCTGGAGTTAAAGATCGTACCACTTCTCAGATTTACCCGATTGGACTGCGGAGCAGTCACACCTTTATGGCATCATATTGCATCATCGACTGCAGAGCAGTCATACCACTCCTACAAATTATCTGATTGGACACTATTCTTAGATGTCTCTTGAATGTTCCATTGCACAGCATTCCACAGCACCCGTCAGGCGGCCCTAAGCCTGCCCTAAACCTACGCACAGACCATGTCCTTAGGTATATAAGCTAGCGCAATACAATGGACAGTCCCTCAGACTGTCCACTTGTGACATCCTCCACTTGCCTCCTTCCCTGTCTAAGTGCCCCTTCAGTTGCCGGACGCTACCCCGCCAACAAGCGCCACTATCCCTTAGCTGCGTGCTAAGTACTGTCAAGCGAGCCAAGTGCCTCCCCTTCGAGACTCCACCCCCACCTCCTTCGTCTTCAACCCCCGGTTTTCCGCCTCTGCTGTGATTCCCTGTTGAGTGACAGTGAGTCATCACACCCGGCCGCGTATTCGGAATACGCTGTAGTCTTCTCAGAAGAAGCCGCGCAACACTTCCCACCGGAGAGGGAAGATGACCATGCAATTATACTGAAAGAAGGAGCACCTACTCATCTAGGCACCAAAGTGTACCCTATGAATCTTACTGAATTGAATCATTTGCGTGCTTTCTTGTCCGAACATCTGAAAAAGGGGTATATACGAGAATCAAAATTGCCATACGCCTCTCCATTATTCTTCATCAAAAAAAAAGACAGCAAACTCCGGCCCGTACAAGATTACAAAGCACTGAACGCCTGGATGGTCCACAACGAGTATCCATTACCCCTCATCGAAAGCATCATCTCTTCACTAGGGAATAAAAGTCTCTTCACCAAATTTGACATTAGGTGGGGATATAATAACATCCGCATCAAGGATGGTGATCAGTGGAAGGCTGCATTTAAAACACTGCTCGGTCTCTTCGAACCTATGGTTATATTCTTCGGGTTGACTAATTCACCGGCCACGTTCTCGCACGCTATGAATCGCATGCTCAGATTCTTGCTTGATTGATACCCCGGAGAACTTTACGTCTATATGGATGATGTTCTTATCACCACTGAAGAAGATCTCAATCGGCATAGGACGATCGTAGGCTCGGTACTAGAAGTATTCCAAAAGGAAAGCTACTTCTTAAAATTATCAAAATGCGCCTTCAAAACACATGAAATTGATTACCTAGGAATGACGATCAAACGAGGTATCATTCGCATGGGGGAGGACAAGGTTAGCGGACTTCAGGACTGTTGAGCGGGCAGCACTAACAGTGAGACAAAGATAGCAGAAGCTAAGACACAAAAGTAAACTTCAGAGGAGAAGAAAACTCTATAGCAGCGCTACACACCTAAGACACAAAAGTAACTAATACTAATGTCAGCGTAAGGTAGAGAGGCTTAGTAGTAATGGGACTTACACTTCAGAGGAGAAGAAAACTCTGAAGTGTATGGGCGAAAACAGCAGTCCTTATATACAGGATGCTTAGCTAATAATGGTCTGTGCGCACTGGTGATCCAAACAAAATGCACCTGGTCTGTGCGCCAGAGGGAGAAATGCCATTGGAGGGCAAAGAACAATAGAGCCGCCTAAAGCGGTTAAGTCCGGTATCTTAACAATAAGAACAATAAGAACCTAATAAGGATCTAGACATTAAAGATAAACAATAACTGGTCCGTACAAGTCCGGAAGTCCAAATCTAACCATAAGGGTCAGATACCGTATAAGGTAGGGAATGACTCAATCATATCCCACGAGACATGTGACTTGAATCAGTCGTGTCTCAACAAGGACTGGCCACGGACGCTCTCCACAGTCAAGCAAGTACGATTGACACTTGGTGTCTTGAATTACCAACACCCCTTCATCCCCAGATTTGCAGACATCGCTAGACCTCTGAACAACCTGCTTAAGAAGGATGTACCATTCGAATGGACATCTGAGCATACAACGGCGCTGACAAAACTACTGAACATCGCAACTAGCCGCCCCACCCTGCAACAACCCAATCCTAAGCTACCATATGAACTGCAAACAGACACATCGGCTTTTGCCTCGGGAGCCATCCTAACGCAAAAAGACATGCAAGGCAAACCTCAGGCCGTGGGATACCTCTCAAAGTCATTCACGGACGCTGAACGAAATTATGATGTGTATGACCGAGAGTTCCTTGCCTTAGTCCAGGGGCTTGAGCACTGGAGGCATCTTCTTGTTGGCAACCCTTTTCCAATCACTGTCTATATCAATCACGCAAATCTCCTGCATTACAGACATCCACAGAAAATCAGCTGATGCGTGGCTCATCTCGTTAATGTTCTTGCTGACTACGACCTTCGCCTCGTCCACCGCCCAGGACACCTCCTCCAAGCTGACCCCCTGTCCAGACACCCTTCCTTCGCCCCTGATGAAGAGGGCGATAATGCCAACATGGTCGTCCTCCCACCTTCCCTCTTTATCGACCTCTTATCGATCACCGTTCTCGACGATCATCTATGCACCGCTCAATCCACCCATCGTCCTGTGCTCTCAACCCTCGTAAGCGCCGGCACTGTCCAGGAGGAGGGCTCCCTGTTCTTTTGCGACTCCCACCTCGTCATCGTGGACGATGTAGACCTAAAACGGGGGGTGATTTCATCGTTTCATGACACACCAACGGCCGGACATGCAGGAATCACAAAAACACTGGATGCCATTCAAAGACACTATTGGTGGCCAAAGATGAAAAACGACGTAACGGAATATGTGAAGGGTTGCGCCCCTTGTCAGTCCAATAAAAATATACCAGCAAAAGCAAAAATTCCGATTGTTCCCATATTACACAATACGGCACCCCTACCCTTTCGGATCGTGGCGATGGACTTCATTACAAAATTGCCATTATCGAATGGATATGACACAATTCTGACAATCACTGACCAGGGATGTACCAAATGCAGCATGTTTATTCCCTGTATCAAGAAGATTGACGTGCTTGGCGTTGCCCGATTATACTTGGAGCATGTGCTCCCTCACTACGGCCTACCAGAAAAGATTATCTCGGATCGAGATCCTCACTTTACAGCAAGAGTATTCCGAGAACTTATGAAAATGTTGCAAGTCGAACAAAATATCAGCACCGCTTATCACCCACAAACTGATGGACAGTCCGAAAGGACAAATCAACAATTGGAACAATACCTTCGCATCTTCGGGAATCACAGAGACGACTGGGCACGATGGCTCCCTATCACTCAATTCGCCCTAAATGCCTGGAAGTCCAAGACAACTAAGCAGACCCCATTCGAACTTCTTTTTGGGTTTCTCCCTACAGTTCACCAGCCATCCTCGACTAAAACAAATTCAGAAGTCGCGACCTCACAACTACACAAGCTGGCAGACGTAAGGAAAGTGGTGTCGGAAGCTATGAAAAAGGCCCAAGAATCATGGGTGACTCAGTCGACTTACCAAGGCTACCAAGTCGGCCAGAAAGTCTGGCTGGAGGCCACGAACTTAAAGACGACTCATCCTTCTGCAAAACTAGCCCCCCAGAGATACAGCCCATTCCTTGTCACAAAAGTTATTTCCAAAGTGACTTATCAGCTTGTTCTACCCCCGCAGTGGAAAATACACAATGTGTTCCACGTGTCCCTCCTGATGCCTTACCAAGAAACGCCGCTACATGGGAAGAACTTTGAAGAACCTCCGCCAGACATTATCAATGGAGAAGAAGAATGGGAGGTGGAAGAGATACAAGGAGAAAGACGCATTGGCTGTGCAAAGAAACTCCAGTATTTGGTGCACTGGAAAGGGTACGCAGACGCTTACGATAGTTGGGAGCTAGCCACGGACGTGCACGCCCCCAACCTCTTACATGAATATAAAAGCAAGCAGAAAGGAGAGCATCTCAACACCATTACCATGGATCCCTTTGGCTACGGCGTTCGACACCCACCCTCACATTACCTCGTCCAGGACTGGGAACTACCTGAACTAGCGAAAGATTACATTGAACGTCAAGTTGAAGCCTGGTCTTGGGTAGCTAATGATCACAATGCTCGCGCAGACACCCCTCGTACTCATGATGATTCCTTTGGGTATGCTACGTATCAGGAGGCCGATGGGCGCTGGCAACGACACTCTAGAGCTCGAGCGACTCACTGAGAGCGCTTAAGGCGCAATAAGTGCGAAGAGCTCGTAGCTGAACGAATTCGCGTCCACGGTTTTTACCCAGACGACATCCTGCTGCCGATTGTAGAGGGAGAAATGTTGAGACACCAGTTGCGCCAACTGTTACTACTTCCCTCCCATCATTCAAGTCCACATACGTCACGCCTTTGTCCACGGGAGCTGCAGAGGAAGGAGCCGACTTCCATCCAGCGTTCATCCCGGGACCTGAACACCCAGGAGTAGGATGGCGGATCTCTAGGCATATGGAGCCATATGCCTTCGAAATTCCATTCAAAGACGGGTCACGAGGACCTGCCCCGTATATTCGGTTCGTCATCAACCAACGAGAAGAGCCAGTATCGCTGGGAACAGAAGGGAGAGACAAACCTCAGTATTTCATGCCCCTTCGAGCCATACCCATGCCAGCAAGGACGGATGCCAGAGTACCACCAGGACACTCTCTGGCCTTGTTCGCCACAGATCATACAGCACGCAATGAGGTTGACTGGGCTCTAGCATTGGTCGCGGACCCGGGAGCGGCCGCTGACGTTCATCGATTCAGGTTATCGATGCGACAGAAGCAAGAGCTATTCGCTCGTATGCAAGACCTGGACATCGCCTGGAATGACTGGTTGGTGGGAGCAGAGGAAATCAATCAACATCTCCGAGCTTCCAACATCTTGTCTCGGATCTACCCCTTCCTCCCACAGCCACTACCTCGTGGCCTCGACATTTATCATATCGATGAATCTGGTTTGAACGATCGCAGGTTCAGAGCTCATCTTGATCATCTTGATGGACTCGCACCTATCCCCATTCCACCCCATCCACGCGACATACCCACCTCTTCCAGTCGCAATCCCCCTTTATGCCATCTGGAGTTGCACGGAGAAGAGCCATGAGACAGTATCTGTCTCTACTGTGACCAGAATCACTCAGCTAGACTATGCCCTCAACCTCACGTCTTGTGTGAGCACGCTACACGTTGCCACGTTCCTGTCCATCACCTGGGCTTTGGAGCCCCATGCCCAAGGTGTGTTATTCATTTGCCTCGGCCCGAGCTGTACAATCACATTAATCCCAAACGAGTACGACACATTGAAGAAGCGGTTGGTGGTGGAACACGCAGGTCTAAAGAGGGGGTAGTGTCACGATCATGTGACACGTGACGAGGATCGGAGAATTATTGGAATTGCCAGCAAACTGACAGCGCAGAGGAGGTGAACAGACGCTAAGACAGCACATAGAAAATAGTCACGAAAATCCCAGTCTGTACGATATATAAACCCATAGTAGTCACCTGTAGTTCCTTGTCTCAGCTTCGTTTGAATTCCAGCCAAGTTGTTCTCATCTCGAGTTCACAGCGCGTCCCTCTCAACTCGTCCATTCTCTTAGCAAGGATAATCTCCTTGTTCATCGATTCATCTATTCCCACACTACGCCCATTGATCTGACTTCTATCTCCCTCTAATCTCCGCTATTCTCCCGAGTGTCCTGGCTGGGACGTAACAGAAGTGGTGTGACGCTTCTTCACTAAACACCTTGTGGTGTGACCAATATTCTGGAGGAACCATTTCCTTGAACATTTGGGCCTGTTTCTTAGCCGCTTCCTGTTGTGCAAGTTCTGATGTGGTCATTGTTTTCCACAGGAAGGTGATACTTGGCTCTGGTTCTTTGTTCACAACCTGTTCCCATGCCTCCTCATCAAGCTCATATGCCTCTAGGGCCCTAATGGTGGCTTCTATGGGCATGGCGTCACTCTGGAGGTTCAGGCTAGAGATTACGACTGGTT
>JAKELG010000434.1:0-30676 GCA_021527035.1 Lactarius vividus | reverse complement strand
TGGCACTACGAGTTAGAGCGGAGCTAGAACTGACTCCCTTACTTGTATTTAAGTTCATCGTAGTACGGACCAGGATCCCCATCTTGGTCTTCTTCAATACCACATTTACTCGTCTTCGTGCTAAGGACTCGCAGTCCTTAAGTGAACTAGCTCCGGCATATCCCTTAGACCAAGAAGGGATCCCCGTGACCTATCTCCATCTTCCCTGTGAATGGTAGATCAGCCGACCGTCAATTACACGCCCCTGGTACCACGTGTCACCTCGTGTTCGAATACCTCAACTCGCGCACCGCTCGTCCCACCCACTGCTACTACATCGTTGACAACCTCGAGTGGGAGTATATCCGCAAAGTCCCCTGTCCGCCGCCCAACATCCCCATCGAAGAAACTTGTACACATACCGAGATTCTACAGGCACGTATTGGCCTCACCACCGCGGTCTTTCCCGAGCACTCGGACAACCACAGATTCCATCCCCGAGGGAACCCACGTCACAACAGTGCCTAAGTCAGGCAAACGTCCGTGGTAGACGTACATTAAGACCAAGATCCTTCAACGTGGCTTCCGCAGTAACAACCCGTGACCTTTGGATTCCGTTCCGACCGTATCACATCGACAGAAGAGGGGAACGCAACGTCCCCAAGCAATACCTCAAAGAAGCCTTTTGGCAGACAGAACAAGGAGACCCAGGCTACGTAGTCCTTTACACTTACAAGGACGGCAAAACCGGACTCATCCCGGTAGAATTCAACTTCGAACACACCTGTTGGACAGAACTCAAGTGGGACGCACTCCACTACAAACTACAAGTCGTCCGACCAGCCGGATCGAGCCTCAAACTCGACATTCTACAAAGCGAAGTCACCACTAGAGATCAGTGGGGCCCTATAGACGGACAAGAGGAAGAACCAGTTCGCTCCCCCCACTCCCAAGACACCCGCACCATCCCCCTCGTTGGGAAGCAACCCAGAAGAAATCCGCATCCTAGAAGCCCAAGCAGAAGAGGAAGAAGCGCAACTAGGATTACTAGCTGAGTCTATCCCTACAGACATGACCACTACCGTCACCGAACACCCGCTACATTCCAGGAACCCGCGCGCATAAGTCGCGGAGAAGGACCACCACCCGGAGGACATGGGGGTGGAGGAGGAGGAGGAGGAGGAGGAGACGACGGAGGAGGAGACCCAGGAGGACCCCTATTCACAGGACCCAACGTCTCCAGCGGAACCAAACCCGAGAAATTCATGGGTAAAGAACCGCTCGTTTTCACGGGCGATCGCACCAAAGTCCAACAGTTCCTCACTCAATGGGAACTGTTTGTGGAAACCAACTACGACAATCCTGCGTTCACTCTCCCCTATCGCAAAGCACTAATCTTCCTCACCTACATTCAGGGGGAACACGTCAACGAGTGGGTCTTATCCACCACCAAATGGGTCAAAGCGTATAAAGCCAAACACGGCCCATACGACAAATGGATCTGGGGAAGCCATCGAGCTTGGCTTCCGTAACACGTTCGCCGACACCCTCGAAAAGGAACGCGCCCAACAAGAACTACAGAAGGGATTCCGCATGGAAGGACAAGACATCGACTCGTACGTCGCCAAGTTCGAGAAAGCGGTCCGAGAGGCAGGGTACCGTTTCGACGACTCGCTTGTCCTAGACAAATTCACCGGCGGGCTTCCGGTGGAATATACAAGAACGCCTACAACTTCCACAGCCCAAACACGTACGCACAGTGGAAAGTAGCCGCGCTAGAACAACAGCGCAAGTGGATGCATCTCCAGACGCGTTTGGGGGGACGTAAACCCCCGGGACCCGGTAAGCCGGGCAATACCTCTCTCAGAACGTTCAACGCTCCAAATCGTCCCCAGCAGCCACGCCAAGGATGGCAGGCATTCCGGAACCACCCGGACGCCATGGATACCACTCCGGGCAGAGTCCGCGCCCGATTAGCGGGCTCTGAAGAGATTGACTACGCCAAACCCCCGTATACGCAGCAAGGAGGACGGCCGAACCAAGGAATCATCGACAAGAAGAACCTCCTTTGTTACAACTGCGGCAAAGCGGGCCACTTCCAACGCGACTGTCGGCAACCCCGCCGCCCGCGCAACAACGCGAACTGGCAACCGCGCCAGGGACGTGGGGCGTTCATCGAAGAAGTTCAAAGTGTAGCCGAGGAACCCCTAATCCAATTTGAAGATGACGGCGGCAGTAGCCGCGGCGCCCGCGCCACCACTGATACGCCGCAAGAACGAGCGACCAGTTGGATAAACGGAGTCCGAAACCTTGACGATGAAGCCAGGGACTTGGTGGTTCGGGACCTATTGGGGCGAGAGGATTTTCAAAGCGCCTGAACCCGACGGCCTGGGTGAGGGCATTACGGTGTAATTCTGTGTTCATAACGCGCTATCAATCTATGCATGTTCCAGTTTCATTACGCGCAAATTACGCTATGGCCGACAAACGAGCACTAGTGGACTCCGGAGCCACCAACAACTTCATACATCCGGAATTCGTCAAGAGAATGAGGCTAGGCCTCAAAGAACTAGACCGTCATCGAAAGATCTGGAATATTGACGGCACGCATAACAAAGGAGGCAAGATTACTCATTGCGTGGATCTAGAAGTACAAACCAAAGGAGTCACCAAGGAAATGCGATTCCTGGTGACCGACGTAGGAGGGGAGGACATCATCCTAGGATACCCCTGGCTGGCGACCTTCCAACCCGATATCCAATGGGCCACTGCAACCCTAAACGAAGCTGAGTACCCAGTAGTCCTGCGAACTACAAACCCCTCAAAACCCCGGATAGATCCGGTCATTGCCAGACTCGTACTCGAGAAGTTGCTACTGCCGAACAAGCAGAAGATCGAGGAACAGCTCAAAAAGGAATGCGACCTTGAAGACACTCGTCTTCGCGCAACAATGTCAACGGAAATGGCGATTGAAGCCAAGCAATACACAGAAGCAAAAACGGTACCGGAAGAATATCAAAGGCACGTCAAAATCTTTAGCGAAGAAGAATCGAACCGATTCCCACTATCAAAACCGTGGGATCACGCAATTGACTTCAAGCCGAACGCCCCGGACACTATCGACTGCAAGGTATACCCCATGAGCCAAGCAGAAGACGCAGCGCTTAAGGAATGGATTGACGAACAACTGGCCAAAGGATACATCAGACCATCGAAATCCCCGTACGCATCATCCTTTTTCTTCATTAAAAAGAAGGACGGAAAGCTACGCCCCGTACAGGACTATCGGAACATCAACAACTGGACTATACGCAACCAATATCCCCTCCCGCTCATCCCGGAACTCATCGCCGACCTAAGTGGAGCGTTCATATTCACCAAATTGGACATCCGCTGGGGATACAACAACGTACGAATCAAAGAAGGCGACCAAGAAAAGGCAGCGTTCAAAACGAAATACGGGCTATTCGAACCGACGGTAATGTTCTTCGGACTGACCAACTCCCCGGCAACCTTCCAAACCATGATGAATGAAATCTGCAAAGATCTCATCGCGCACCACGAAACAAAAGGGACAACCATCAGGGTATACATGGACGACATAGGCATAGCGACTCGATCAACGGAACAGGCACATATCGACGCGGTACACGACATATTGGACCTCCTAGAAGAGAACGACTTATTCCTCAAACCGGAAAAGTGCATCTTCCACGCTCCTAGCATCGATTACCTGGGGGTAATCATTGAAAAGGGGGTGACACGCATGGACCCCGTCAAAATTTCCGGTATCAAAGATTGGCCAACCCCCAAAAACGTCAAACAGGTGCGATCATTCTTAGGTTTCTGCAACTTTTACCGCGCTTTCATTCGAAACTTTGCTACACACGCACGACCCCTCAACAAACTCACACGCAAAGACACCGAATGGACATGGACAACCGCGGAACAGGAAGCATTCGACAAAATCAAGAAACTCGTCACGGAAGAACCAGTCCTCGCACACGCCAAACTAAAAGATCAATTCGAACTCGAAGTGGACGCGTCAGGGTTTGCAATAGGAGCAGTACTACTTCAACGCAAAGAAGACGGCAAAAGACACCCCATCGCCTACTACTCAAACACCCTTAGTGCAGCAGAACGAAACTACGACATCTACGACCTCGAACTTCTAGCAATTGTCAAGGCACTCCGAAACTGGCGCCACTACCTGGCAGGATCCCCGCATAAGATCAAAGTATTCTCGGACCATATGAACCTTCAATACTGGCGCTCCCCACAAAAGATAAGCCGCCGAGTAGCACGGGAAGTACTAGAACTCTCTGAGTATGACATCGAGATTCACCACATCAAAGGAACGGCAAACGGACGAGCCGACGCCCTATCTAGACGCCCAGACTACGACCAAGGAGAAGGAGATAACGACCAAGTCACGGTACTACCCGATGACATCTTCGTCAGGGCCGCAGCAATAGATACGACGGAAGACCCCCTCCGCATCAACGCCACCATATCAGTACAGGAAATGGAGAAGATCAACCCGGTATACGCCCAGGACAACAACAGACTTCGCCCTTGGATAGACCCACACGGGCTAAAGAAGATCGAAGGTACTTGGTACAAAGATGGACGCCGAGTAGTCACAGGAGGACTCTTAGAGAAACGGGAGCTTATCAAGAATCACCACGACCCGCCCGTATACGGACATCCAGGAATCAGCAGAACCATCAAGCTCATAGAACGGTACTACTGGTGGCCGGGCCTCAGAAATGAAGTCATGGACTATGTTAAAGGATGCGCCGACTGTCAAAGAATCAAGGTCAACACCAGAGCCATCAAAGCACCACTACGCCCAATATTTCCGAAACCCGAAGCTATGCCGTTTGAAACTATCGCGCTTGACTTCATCACTAAACTTCCCGAAGCACAGGGCTGCGACACGATCCTCACGATAACGGATCATGACTGCACGAAAATGTCCCTCTTTATCCCCTGCCAAGAAGAGATCTCGGCTGAAGGCACAGCCGCATTGTATGTCAAACACGTGTTTCCCCGATTCGGACTTCCGGGCAAAATCATCAGCGATCGAGACCCCCGATTTGCCTCCAAGTTCACACGGGAACTCTGCAAGATACTCGGCATCGAACAGAACATCTCCACAGCCTACCACCCAAGGACGGATGGGCAGTCAGAACGCACGAATCAATGGCTAGAGCAGTACCTACGATTCTGGGTCAACGAACGACAAGACGATTGGATCCACTATCTTCCCATGGCTGAGTTCACGCATAATAACTGGCCCAGCGAGACCACTAAAGAATCTCCGTTTCAGCTCCTTATGGGATACAACCCTCGTGCTGATTGGACCGATAGACCATCCCCAATACCCCAGGTGGCCTTAAGGGTCAAACAGTTCAAGGAACTCCGCCAGCGCGCACAGTCACTGATGATCAAAGCACAACAGGGGTGGATCAAGGCCAAAGATACGCCCAAATTCCAAATCGGAGACCAAGTGTGGCTTGAAGGACGCCACCTACGTACGCATCAACCAACGGCAAAACTCGCAGCGCGACGCCACGGCCCCTTTAAGGTCGCTCAGGTGATGTCCGCAGTCAATTACCGCCTAGAACTTCCCACGCAGTGGCAGATACACCCAGTGTTCCATGTGGACCTCCTTACGCCCTATCGTGAAACACCCACGCACGGACCCAACTATCAGCGCCCACCACCGGATCTAGTGAGCGGCGAAGAAGAGTACGAAGTCGAGAAGATTCTAGACTCCCGGCGGTTCGGCAGAAGTCGCAAACTCCAATATCTTGTCAAATGGAAGGGGTACCCCGACTCGGACAACCAATGGGTCGATAAGGATGACGTGTTTGCTGACGACGCGATAAGGGAGTTCAAAAATTCCAACCCCGCCAGAGAAACACATATAAGTGCAGGAAGACTCCAAGAGACGTCCCCATCCCTTTCTCCCACTCACTCATCTACTCATGCGCCCATCCTCCCCAGTCAACTTCCGCTATGTCGTCAACACCGAGCTTTCGGCACCTTACCGAGTACAGTCCACGCCATCGTCACCCCTGTCGTCTACCCTCGCCCTTCACCAGCGAGGAGATCGTCCTCCTTCCCCCGGGCCATCCCCAGTTCCTTCGCCGACCCCCACTGTTTATTCCGAGACCAACCAGCCCAGCCGACTCGCCTCCCAGTACGTCCCAACCCGAGCGCCCACTCCAGTGGGCGACGAACAACAGGGGTACGTCCCCAGTCGACCAGCCTCACCCCCGGGACCCGACGAAGGCGGGGACCCGTACGACCCGGCGGAGCGCCTCGAGGCGCATCAATATTTACGTTACGCCACCCATCTTACCACGACACACTCGGAAACCCCCCCGCTTTGCGGACCCACCGGGGAAGCTATCACACTATCGCCGCAGTATCCATCCGCGGTTCGCCGCGATCAAGAAGAGGAACTTGTGCAGGAGGCCGAGAGTCGCGCGGAGACACCCCCTCCCAGGGGGTACGAGTACAACAGGGGAGTCCATTATATTCCCTTTCAGATTCGAGACGCTCAAGAACGTCTTTGGCCGGCCCGGTATACTCAGCTCATCCTCACCGCCGACCCCTTCGTATTGGCCTTCCGAGCCAATTGCAACCAGCAATACGGGAAGCCCGTCCACGCCACCCCCTATTACGACGAGCAGTCCTCTGCCCCCGCTTACACCGACGACGATCTCACGTTCCTGCTCTCCGACGCGGGATTAGTCGATTCGGTCGACCAGGCGCTCCTCCATCAGAAGGACGCGACCCTCATCGCAGAAGTGCATCGTTATCGCTGCATGACGTTGGGATGGCGGGCACAGCAGCATCGCGTAGCGGCGGAGCAGATGAAGTTGGAGAGGTTGGAGATAGATCGCAACAGGTGCGTGGCCCGACTCCAGCGGGCGCACGCGATAGACCGCATCGAGAACATTCGGGCCTCACTTCACCGTGGACCCAAGGCGGACCAAGACGCGGAGGAAATATCCCGCATCAGGGCGTTGCGCGCGGTGGGCACTAACCCCCTCGCTGTCATGCGTGGTCAAGCTGGGGCTTGACGCTGAAAAGGGGGTGATGTTACGTTCTGTCTCGGACTGCCCGGCCCGGTTGTGGACACTGACACACTCGTGATGACTCGGTGTGTCAGGCGTAATACGTCATGGACTTCGGATCTTGTTGCCTCGTGTTTCGGCTGACTGACGACCTCTATTGTTGTACGTGTGATTGATTACGCTTGCTGACTGATGACTCTATTGTTGTACGTGTTTCGGATTACGAGTACGACTGCGCATTCTATTATTAGGATACGCTACTTACGCTACTGGCTACCTACGAGTTAGAGCGGAGCTAGAACTGACTCCCTTACTTGTATTTAAGTTCATAGTAGTACGGGCCAGGATCCCCATCTTGGTCTTCTTCTAATACCACATCTTCTACTCGTCTCTCGTGCTAAGGACTTGCGAAGTCCTTAAGTGAACTAGCTCCGGCATATCCCTTAGACCAAGAAGGGATCCCCGTGACCTCATCTCCATCTTCCCTTGTGAATGGTAGATCAGTCGACCGTCAGTTACCCGCCCGGTACCACGTGTCACCTCGTGTTCGAATACCTCAACTCGCGCACCGCTCGTCCCACCCACTGCTACTACATCGTTGACAACCTCGAGTGGGAGTATATCCGCAAAGTCCCCTGTCCGCCGCCCAACATCCCCATTGAAGAAACCTTGTACACATACCGAGATTCTACAGGCACGTATTGGCCTCACCCCGCAGTCTTTCCCGAGCACTCGGACAACCACAGATTCCATCCCCGAGGGAACCCACGTCACAACAGTGCCTAAGTCAGGCAAACGTCCGTGGTAGACGTTACAGATTTGGTAGTCCGGGACCTAATGGGGCGAGAGGATTTTCAAAGCGCCTGAACCCGACGGCCTGGGTGAGGGCACTACGGTGTAATTCTGTGTTCATAACGCGCTATCAATCTATGCATGTTCCAGTTTCATTGCGCGCAAGTTACGCCATGGCCGACAAATGAGCATTAGTGGACTCCGGAGCCACTAACAATTTTATCCATCCGGATTTCGCCAAACAAATGAGGCTAGGCCTCAAAGAACTAGACCGTCATCGAAAGATCTGGAACATCGACGGCATGCATAACAAAGGGGGCAAGATAACCCATTGCGTGGATCTAGAAGTCGAAACGAAGGGAGTCAAGAAGGACATGAGATTCCTTGTCACCGATGTAGGAGGGGAAGATATCATCCTCGGATACCCGTGGCTGGCCACGTTCCAACCAGACATTCAATGGGCATCTGCCACCCTTAACGAAGCTGAGTATCCGGTAGTACTTCGCACCATCAACCCTACCAAACCACGCATAGATCCCATTATCGCATGACTAGTGGTTCAGAAGCTGCTAGGAGTACCCAACAAGCAGCACATCAAAGAACAACTGCGGCAAGAATGCGACTTGGAGGCAACACGACTACGAGCCACCACCTCCACCGAACTAGTGATAGAAGCGCAACAATATACGGAAAAGAAGGCCGTCCCAGAGGAATATCAACGACACGTCAAGATCTTTAGTGAAGAAGAATCCCATTGCTTCCCCCTCTCCAAGCCCTGGGATCACGCCATCGAATTCAAACCAGACGCCCCGGATACTATCAACTGCAAGGTGTATCCAATGAGCCAGGCAGAAGATAAAGCACTAAAGGAATGGATCGACGAACAACTGGCAAAAGGATACATCAGACCCTCTAAATCCCCGTACGCATCATCATTCTTCTTCATTAAAAAGAAGGACAGAAAACTATGCCCAGTACAGGACTACCGGAATATCAATAAGTGGACGATACGCAACCAATATCCCCTCCCACTCATACCAGAACTGATAGCCGACCTCAGCGGAGCGTTCATATTCACCAAACTCGACATTCGTTGGGGATATAACAACGTATGCATCAAGGAAGGGGACCAGGAAAAAGCCGCATTCAAAACGCATTACGGACTTTTTGAACCCATGGTAATTGTTACGTTTCGGTCTTGGACTGTGGCCTGGTTGTGAACTCTGACGTGTTCGTGATGACCCGACGTGTCAGGAGTAATGTGTCATGGACTTCGGATCTTACTACCTCGTGTTTTGGCTGACTGATGATTCTCTGTCGGTGTACGTGATATGTCTTATGCGTTTGTCCCCGAGTTCTATTGTTGTACGATATTAGTATTATGTTGTGGATGACTGATTCCTAGGATCCCCATCCTAGGATTTATGCTACTTACACTATTGGCTAGGTACAGGTTCGAGCGGAGTTAGAACTGACTCCCTTACGTGTATTTAAGCTCATAGTACTACGGACCAGGATCCCCATCTTGGTCTTCTTCAAATACCACATTCTCCACTCATCCTCTGTGCTAGGGACTCGTAGCGTCCCTAAGTGAGCTAGCTCCAGTATATCCCTTCGCGACCAAGAGGGATCCCTGTGACTTCATCTCCAGTTCCTCGTGAATGGTAGATTCGCCGACCGTGACTTATCCGCCCGATACCATGTGTCACCTCGTCTTTGAATATCTCAACGCACATACCGCAAGACCGACTCACTGCTACTACATCATCGACAACCCTAGGTGGAGATACGTTCGTAAAGTTCCCCATCCACCCGCAGGAGTTCCCCTTGACCTCCCCCTCTACACATACCGCGACTCCGCCAGGGCATTCCAACGTCATCTGGCCGTATTCCCCAAAGTCTCTGACAACCACCGTTGGTACCCCCAAGGGAACCCACATTACAACAGTGTCTAAGTCAGACCAATGTCCATGGTAGACGTTACAGTAATGTTCTTCGGACTAACAAACTCCCTGGCAACCTTCCAAACAATGATGAATGAGATATGCAAAGATCTTATCGTGTACCATGAGACAAAAGGGACAATCATCAGGGTATACATGGACGACATTGGCATTGCTACAAGGTCTAACGAACAGGCACACATTGACGTGGTACACGACATTTTGGATCTATTAGAACAAAACGACCTCTTCCTCAAACCGGAGAAATGCATCTTCCATGCCCCTAGCATCAATTACCTGGGGGTAATCATTGAAAAGGGGGTGACTTGCATGGACCCTGTCAAAATTTCCGGAATCAAAGACTGGCCCACTCCAAAAAACGTCAAACAGGTGCGATCATTCTTAGGCTTCTGCAACTTCTACCGCGCTTTCATTCAAAATTTTGCCACCTATGCACGACCCCTCAACAAACTCACGCGCAAAGACACCGAATGGACATGGACGATTGCAGAACAAGAAGCCTTCGACAAGATCAAGAACCTCATCACAGAAGATGTAACGCTACCACAGCGCTTAGTTCGACTTGAACTCGTACAAAGGCGTTCACGACTTAGCTGATCGTAGGTATCCTTGCAACGTTTCAACAAGCCCGTAGAAAACAGCTAAGGCGATCCACAAGGTACGTCCTAGCAAGATAAGAGCAACTCCGACTTGATGCGTCGAGAGGGCCAGGGTCCTAGACACGAAGGTCAGGATTCAGATGAAGGGCTTCCCTTAGGAGTATGAAGGCTTTGAAAGCCCCCCTGCTAGAGATGAGAGACGAGAGTGGTATTTGAAGACCAAGATGGCGTATCTTGGTCTTCACAGCCCACTATTTATACACATTATAGAGGCAGCTTTAAAGCTCCTCTTCAAGACGACTACTACTAGCAATAATAGCTCGAACCCTACTATCGCTATCCTAGTAATGAGTCATGGCAACTATCACATGCCACCATGACTCTTGCTGACTGATGGTGAGTCCATGACTAATCTGCGCTTACTACCATAGTCATAACCGTGCAGTAAGCATCCACTTCAAACCTCGTACCGTAATAAGAGTCCACTGAGCTCATACCGTGACATCACCCCCTTTTCAGGTGTGACGCCCACATCGCCGGCGTTTGCCGGTTCCTCCCATCCATCCTGCCTGTACCTCCTCTATTCTGTCCATCGCGTTGGCCATCTCCAATCGAAACTTGCTCTGGGCCAGCTCCCCCTTGATGCCCCCCAATGCAGCGGCAAGTTGGTGGAGCTGCTGCTCCATCCGCTCAGCCTCGTACGCATAAGACCGGTACCGGTGTAGCTTGGCCTTGGGGCTCACGTCGTGCGGGGATTTAATCGTTGGTACTCAGCTAGGACCTCGTCCGCGAACATGTCATCCTTATCGATCCACTGATTCTCCAAGTCGGGGTATCCCTTCCATTTGATCAGGTACTGGAGGTGTTTCTTCCTGCCGAAATGCCAGTGATCCAGAACCTTCTCGACTTCGTACTCTTCTTCTCCTTCTACCAAATCCAGTGGTGGGCGTTGGAAGTTTTCTCCGTGCATGAGCGTCTCACAATAAGGTGTGAGAAGATCGATGTGGAACACGGGGTGAATGCTCCATTGTGTGGGAAGTTCCAGTCGGTAGTTCACTGGAGATAGGACCTGTGTGATTTTAAAGGGTCTGTGCCGTCTTGCCGCGAGTTTGGGCGTCGGTTGATTAGTTTGCAGGTGTCTTCCTTCTAGCCACATGTAATCTCCGATTCGGAGCTTGGGTGTATCGCAATGTTTTACCCACAACGACTGTGCCTTTTTGATAAGGTCTTGTGCTTCTCGTCAGGCTTCCCGGAATTGCTCAAGCTGCGTGGTAATCCATGGAATCGGGGAAGGCTTATCGATCCAGTCAGCGCGTGGGTCATATCCCATAAGGAGTGAAAAAGGGGACTTCCTGGTGGTCTTATGAGGCCAATTGTTGTGAGCGAATTCCGCTATAGGTAAGAGTGCCACCCAGTTGTCCTGACGCTCGTTGGCCCAGAAGCGAAGATATTGTTCCAGCCACTGATTGGTTCGTTCGGACTGTCCATCCATCCTAGGGTGATAAGCCGTAGAAATATTTTGTTGAATCCCCAGGATCCGGCATAGTTCTTGAGTGAATTTAGAGGCAAACCGAGGGTCTCTGTCGCTGATAATCTTTGATGGCAGTCCGAAGTGTTTGAAGACGTGGGTAGCATAGAGTCCCGCGGTTTCCTCTGCAGTAATTTCTTCGTTACAGGGGATGAAGATTGAGGCTTTACTACAGTCGTGGTCGGTTACCATCAGAATGGTGTCGTACCCCTGGGATGTTGGGAGTTTGGTGATGAAGTCTAGTGCAATGACTTCGAATGGAAGCACGTCTTCCTTTGGGGTGATGGGTACTAGCGGGGCCTTTGTTGGATGTGTGTTGACTTTGTGTCATTGACATTCGGTGCAGCCTTGTACATAGTTTTGAACGTCGAGTTTTAACTCCGGCCACCAGTATCTTCGCTCCACCAGCCTCGTAGTTTGTGAAATTCCCGGATGTCCATGTACTGGGGGGTCATGGTGTGCGGCGATGAGCTTTCATTTCTCGTCTAGGAATCCCGTAATGACGTACTTCCCTTGTCTGTACCATGCTCTGTTTACGAGTTTCAGTTGTTGGGAGTCCACCCAGTATCGTAGGACGATTTCCGTCTGCGGCAGGTTTTCTGCGGCTTGTACTACTGTTGTCCGTACGAAGATGTCTTCTGGCAATACTACTACGTTTTCGTTGTCTCGTTCTCCCTGGTCGTAGTCAGGTCGTCGGGATAGTGCGTTGGCATGACCATTCTTCTTCCCTGGGATGTGGTGAATTTCGAAGTTGTATTCCATGAGTTCTAGTACTTCCCTGGCAACTCTTCGGCTGATTTTCTGCGGCAGTTTCCAGTATTGGAGATTCATGTGGTCCAAATAGATTTTGATTTTATGTGGTGATCCGGCTAGTAGCGGTCTCCAGTGTCGGAGGGCTTTGACTATTGCTAGGAGTTCTAGGTTGTATATATCGTAGTTTCTTTCCGCTTCGTTGAGTGTGGCCAAGTAGTAGCCTATTGGGTGTCGTTTGCCGTCTTCTTTCTTCTGGAGTAGTACTGCTCCTGTTGCAAATCCTGAGGCATCTACCTCAAGCTCGAATGGGTCGTCAAGTTTTGGGTGGGCGAGTACAGGCTCCTCAGTGACTAGGGCTTTGAGTTTTCGGAATGCTTTGTCCTCTTCTTCGGTCCATTTCCATTCCGCTTCCTTCCTCGTGAGTTTGTTGAGGGGTTTGGCATGTGTGGCAAAGCCACAAATGAAGAGTCGGTAAAAATTGCAGAAGCCTAGGAAGGATCGGACATCACGGACCTTCATGGGTGTAGGCCAGTCCTTGATGCCGGAAATTTTTACCGGGTCCATGCGTGTTACCCCCTTTTCAAGGATTACCCCCAGGTAATCCATTCGCAGCTTGTTGAAAAGGCACTTTTCGAGTTTAAAGTAGAGGTCATGTTCCAGGGCTACTTGTAGTACATCATGGACGGCCTCTTTGTGTTCTTTTTGTCCTGCCGGGTCCCTTGTTGCGATGCCGATGTCGTCCATATAGACACGTATGACTGTTCCTTTGGCTTCATGTTTGATGATCGTTTCTCGGTATATGGTGTTCATCATAGTTTGAAATGTAGCCGGGGAGTTGGTGAGTCCGAAATACATGACCATGGGTTCGAAGAGATCATACTGTGTTTTGAAAGCCGCCTTATATTTGTCACCTTCCTTTATACGTACGTTGTTGTATCCCCAGCGGACGTCGAGCTTGGTGTAGGTATGGGCTTGACTGAGGTCGGTGATGAGGTCTGAAATGAGTGGCAGTGGGTATTGATTACAAATGGTGACGGCGTTTATTTTTCGGTAGTCTTGTACAGGTCATAGTTTCCCATCCTTCTTTTTGATGAAGAAAAAGGACGAGGCGTATGGTGACTTTGACGGTCGTATGTATCCCTTCTTTAGTTGTTCGTCTAGGAACTCTTTCAGCTTGGCGTCTTCTTCCTGGGTCATGGGGTAGACTTTGCAGTCAATTGCCGGTGGTGTGTTTTCCTTGAATTCAATGGCGTGGTCCCATGGTCTGGATGGTGGGAAGCGGTTGGACGCTTCCTCACTGAAAAGCTTTGCGAAGTCCTGGTAAGCGATTGGGAGTTCTACAGTTTCATGGAATTGCTTAGCTTCAATTGCCAGCTCGGTGGCCATGGTGCGTAATTGGCATTCGTCTGTTAGTTCTTCCACTATTTCTTGCTTGTCTTCTGTCCTAAGTGCTCCAATGACGTGGTGTTCCATGTGGGGATTGATGGATCGTATTACGACGGGAAGCATTTTTTCGTGGATTGTGGCGTATCTCCAATTGATCATTGGTTCATAGGTGGTGAGCCAGGGGTATCCTAGGACCAGGTCTTCGTTTCTGATGTCGGTGACTAGGAAACAAAGCTTTTGTCGCTTTTGGTTAGTTTGGACTTCTAGATTGACGTAATGCATGATACTGCCCACTTTGTTTTCCGTGTTGTCTATGTTCCATATCTTACGAGGTCTTTCTAGTGTTTGTAGACCGAGGCCCATTCGTTTTGCGAAGGATGGTCTTATAAAATTGTCGGTTGCTCCCGAGTCTACGAGAGTTTTGATGTCAGCCATTGCGTAACTTGTGCAAATTGATACTGGAATTCGGAGCGAACGGTAGCGAGTCATGATTACAGAGTTACAATTAACCGCCCTCACCCAGGCTGATGGGTTCAGGCGTTCTGAAAACCCTCCTTTCCCCACATTTCTTGGAGGATGAGGTCTTTTACATCATCCGATTCTCCTGCTACTCCTGCCAGCCAGTCTTTGGCTCTTTGTTGTGGCGGGGTCGTACTAGCCACCCGTGCTTGAGTCGGGGGTTCCTCCTGCACGTAGTAATCCGTTTCTGACATGCGGCTCGTGCTTGGTCATGAGCGGGGCTGAGAGCAATTTCGTGAGAAGTGGCCCGGTCGATTACAGTTGTAGCAGATTACTGCCCTCATGTCTCAGGGTGGAGGTCCTCCTCCTCTTCCATATCCTCCTCGTTGTGGCCTCGGGATGAAGGGTCGGTTTGGGTCTCCTACCTCTGCTACTCTGGCGCGGGTTCGATCGGCCGAAGTGTCCATTGCGTTTGGGTCGTATCTGGGAGGCGGTGGTCCTCGTGGTGGCCCCCAATTTGGAGCCTGCACTCTCCAGCAAGGTTGGGCCGATGATGGGGGTGTCTTCGTTTTGAAGTTATTGAGACATGCCTTCATGTGGATGTACTGCTTTTGTCTTCTCAGCGCGCACCTCTTCCAGTCTTTGAATGTGTGGGGTTCATCGAGCTCGTATACTTTCATAAAAAGGGCTCGTGGCAGGCCTGCGGTAAACCGATCGATGGTTTGTCGATCGTTTAGGTTATAGTGAGCTTTTCTGGCAAGTTGCTCGAATCGTACTACGTACGCGTCGATGTCTTCTCCTGTCATTTTAACCCCCTTTTGTAGCTCCGCCTGGGCCTGTTTTTCCTCTAGTATGTTGGAGAACCTTTTGGCGAACTCCATGGCGACGAGTGTTTGGGAGTATTGGCTTACTCCTCTTCGTACTTCCCTGTTGAGCCACTCCAGTATGGTTAGTGTCCATTCGCTAACGTTGACTCCTTTTACATATCCCAGGAATAGGAGGGATCTTCGGTATTCATTTTGCATGATGGGGGCGTCCAGGTTCATTCCCCAATAGACGTGCCATTGCATGAGGAATGCTTTGTATTTAGTACGATCCCCATCAAACACAGTCGGAGGTTCACCTGATAGCCTGTCCGACCTGTGTCCTGCTCCTGCTCCTCCCAGTGGTGGTCCTCCCCCTGGGGGTCCTCCTCCTCCTGGTGGTCTTCCTCCACCTGGTGGTCTTCCTTCACCTGTCGGTCCTTGTCCTGGGAATCCTCCTGGGAGTCCTCCCGGCGGGGGTGGAGGTCCCTCCGGTGGGTCAGGTTGGTCTGGTCCTATGGCGCGGAATATTGCTGCATCGTCGGCTGTCATTCAGTGTCCCGTATTGGGGTTAATAGGGTTAAGAATGGCTTCTGCTTCTTCCCTGATGCGTCTTACTTCTTCCGTCACCATCGTCTCCGTTGCTGTGGCCATTGGGCTTCGTATGTGAATTTCTTCGGGGACTGTAATGTGTAAAGACTCAGCTATGTGGGCTAGTAGGCTTGAATCGTCTCCTGTCCCCGGGCGGATTTCGCTTTCTGTAGTGGTATGTTCTTCAACCGGTTCTTCATGACTTGATTCCGATGGTGCTTGTTCTCTTGGTTGTTCTTCTTCTTCTTCTTCGCTGCTGCTGTCTCCGTCTAGTGATCCCCAGTCGTCTCTGTGGAGTTCTCTTGAATCGATATCACAGCGATAGTGTCTTCTGGCTGGTCTTACTATGTCCCACCGATTGTCTATAGGGTTCCACGTAATCTCCGTCCAACAAAAGTTTGAATAGTTGAACTCAACTGGTCGATATCTAATCGCCTCTCCTGGGAAATCGACGAAGTATCCAGTGTCTCCCCTGTATTCTCTCCACCTAGCCGCCCCTAGGAATCTTCGTGGTACGGATCTTTCTCCTCTGGTTTCAAGGTGGTAGGGTCGAAAATTTCTCCACTGATCTCTGGTAGTGAACGCCACGATTGGAAGATCTTGGTCTTAATGTAACGCTACCACAGCGCTTAGTTCGACTTGAACTCGTACAAAGGCGTTCACGACTTAGCTGATCATAGGTATCCTTGCAACGTTTCAACAAGCCCGTAGAAAACAGCTAAGGCGATCCACAAGGTACGTCCTAGCAAGATAAGAGCAACTCCGACTTGATGTGTCGAGAGGGCCAGGGTCCTAGACATGAAGGTCAGGATTCAGACAAAGGGCTTCCCTTAGGAGTATGAAGGCTTTGAAAGCCCCCCTGCTAGAGATGAGAGACGAGAGTGGTATTTGAAGAAGACCAAGATGGCGTATCTTGGTCTTCACAGCCCACTATTTATACACATTATAGAGGCAGCTTTAAAGCTCCTCTTCAAGACGACGACTACTAGCAATAATAGCTCAAACCCTACTATCGCTATCCTAGTAATGAGTCATGGCAACTATCACATGCCACCATGACTCTTGCTGACTGATGGTGAGTCCATGACTAATCTGCACTTACTACCGTAGTCATAACCGTGCAGTAAGCGTCCACTTCAAACCTCGTACCGTAATAAGAGTCCACTGAGCTCATACCGTGACAGAAGAACCAGTACTTGTGCACACCAACCTAGAAGACCAATTCGAATTGGAAGTGGACGCATCAGGAATTGCAGTGGGAGCAGTACTACTCCAACGCAAAGAAGACAGCAAAAGACACCCTATCACATATTACTCGAACACTCTTAGCGCTGCAGAACAGAACTACGACATCTATGACTTAGAACTCCTAGCAATCGTCAAAGCACTCAGGAATTGGTGCCACTACCTAGCAGGATCCCCACACAAGATCAAAGTGTTCTCGGATCATATGAACCTACAGTATTGGCGCTCCCCACAAAAGATAAGTCGCCAAGTAGCCTGGGAAGTACTAGAACTCTCTGAGTATGACATCGAGATTCACCATATTAAGGGAACGACAAATGGGAGAGCCGACGCCCTATCTAGACGCCCAGACTATGACCAAGGAGAAGGAGACAATGAACACGTCATGGTGCTACCAGATGAAGTCTTCGTCAGGGCAACCTCATTGGACACCACAGAAGATCCCCTCTGAATCAATGCCACCATATCAGTGCAAGAAATGGAAAAGATCAACCCGATATATGCGCAAGACAACGACAAGATACGCCCATGGGTAGACTCACACGGTCTCAAACTAATCGAAGGCACATGGTACAAAGATGGAAGACGTGCGGTCACAGGAGGCCTCCATGAGAAACGCGAAATCATCAAAACACATCACGACCCCCCTGTGTACGGACATCCTGGAATCAGCCACACGATCAAACTCGTGGAACGATACTACTGGTGGCCTGGACTGTGCCAAGAGGTTATGGACTATGTCAAGGGCTGCGCCGAATGCCAAAGGATCAAAGTCACACAAGGGCCATCAAAGCGCCACTGCGCCCAATATTCCCCAAACCGGAAGCTATGCCGTTTGAAACTATCGCCCTTGATTTCATCACTAAACTCCCAGTGGCACAGGACTGCGACACGATCCTCACGATAACGGATCACGACTGCACAAAGATGTCTCTGTTCATCCCCTGCCAAGAAGAGATATCGGCCAAAGGAACTGCCGCCCTGTACATAAAACACATCTTTCCCCGATTCGGATTACCTGGCAAGATAATTAGCGATCGAGACCCATGATTCGCGTCAAAGTTCACACGAGAATTATGCAAAATCCTTGGAATTGAACAGAACATCTCAACGGCCTATCACCCATGCACAGATGGACAATCCAAACGCACCAATCAGTGGTTAGAACAATACCTATGATTCTGGGTCAACAAACGACAAGACGACTGGATTCACTACCTCCCAATGGCTGAGTTTACGCATAACAACTGGCCCAGTGAAACCACTAAAGAATCCCCGTTTCAGCTCCTCATGGGATACAACCCTTGCGCTGACTGGACTGATCGACCGTCACCAATCCTGCAGGTGGCACTCAGGGTCAAACAATTCAAAGAACTCCGCCAACGCGTGCAGTCACTGATGATCAAAGCGCAGCAGGGGTGGATCAAAGCAAAAGATACGCCCAAGTTCCAAATAGGGGACCAAGTATGGCTGGAAGGACGCCACTTACGCACACATCAACCAATGACGAAACTAGCAGCGCGACGCCACAGCCCCTTTAAGGTTGTTCAGGTGATGTCCGCTGTTAACTATCGCCTAGAACTTCCCACGCAGTGGCAGATTCACCCAGTGTTCCATGTGGACCTCCTTACGCCCTATCGCGAAACACCCATGCACAGACCAAACTATCAGCGCCCACCACCGGATCTAGTGGGAGGCGAAGAAGAATATGAAGTCGAGAAGATTCTAGACTCTTGACGGTTTGGCAGAAGTCACAAATTGCAATATTTGGTCAAATGGAAGGGATACCCCGACTTGGACAACCAGTGGGTCGATAAGGATGACGTGTTCACAGATGACGCGGTTCGGGAATTCAAGAATTCCAACCCTGCTCGAGAGACACATATAAGGGCAGGGAAATCCCAAGAGACGTCTTCACCCCCTCTTCCTACCATCACCAATACTCATGCGCCTGTCCTCCCCAGTAAACTTCCGCTATGTCGTCGATACCAGCCTGGCAGCTCCTTACCGAGCACAGTCCACGCCATCGTCACCCCTGTCGTCTACCCTCTCCCTTCACCAACGAGGAAGTCGTCCTACTTCCCCCGCGTCATCCCGAGTTCCTTCGCCGACCCCCACTCTTTATTCCGAGGGCAACCAGCCCAGCCGACTCGGAAGCAGTTACGTCCCCACCAGAGCGCCTACTCCAGCGGGCGACGAACAGGGCTACATGCCCAGCCGACCAGCAACTCCGCCAGGACCCGACAAAGGCGGGGATCCGTACGACCCAGCCGAACACCTCGAAATGCATCCATATTTGCGTTACGCCACCCATCTCACCACGACACACTCGGAAACCCCCCCGCTATGCGGACCCACCGGGGAAACTCACACTACCGACGCTGCCTCAATCCACGCTTCGCCGCAATCAAGAAGAGGAATATGTGTCGGAGACCGAAGATTGGCCGGAGACTCCCCCACCCAGGGGATATCAGTTCAACCGGGGAGTACACTACATTCCATTTCAGATTCGGGACGCTCAAGAATGTCTTTGGCCGGCCCGGTATACTCAACTCATCCTCACCGCCGATCCCTTCGTCCTGGCCTTCCGCACCGGGAATCACCAGCAGTACGGCAAACCCGTCCACGCTGTCCCCTATTTTGAGGGACAGTCCCCTTCCCCCACTTACACCAACAACAACCTCACATTCCTGCTCTCCGATGCAGGATTAGTCGACTCGGTTGATCAAGCGCTCCTTCACATGAAGGACCTCACCCCCACAGCCGAGGTACACCACTATCGGTGCATGACCCTCGGCTGGCGCGCCCAGCAGCACCGAGTCGTGGCGGAGCAGATGAAGCTGGAGCGCATAGAAGTTGAGAGGAACAGGTGCGTAGCACGACTCCAGCGCACTCATCCGATCGACCGCATCGAGAACGAGTGGTCCACACTTCATCGCGGCCCTTGAGCGGAGGAGGACGCCAAGGAGATAGAGGTGATCCGCCACATGCGGTCCCTCGGTACAAACCCTCTCGTGGTCATGCGCGGTCAAGCTGGGGCTTGAACCTGAAAAGGGGGTGATGTTACGATTCATTCTCGGACTGTGCGGCCCGGTCGTGGACTCTGACGTATTCGCGATGACTCGGTATGTCAGTAGTAATGTGTCATGGACTTCGGATCTTGTTGCCTCATGTTCCGGCTAACCGACGATTCCTATTGTTGTACGTGATGTGGATTACCATGCTGACTGATACTTTCTATTGTTGTACGCTATCAGTATTACGTTGAGGATGACTGATTCCTAGGATCGTTGTACTAGGATTCTCGCTACTTACGCTATTGGCTACCTACATGTTTGAGCGGAGCTAGAACTGGCTCCCTTACATGTATTTAAACCTTTAGTAGTACAGACCAGAATCCCCATCTTGGTCTTCTTCGAATACCACTGCTCTACTCGTCTACTGTGCTAAGGGTTCTCAGTGACCCTTAAGTGAACTAGCTCCAGCATATCCCTTAGACCAAGAAGGGATCCCTGTGACTTCTATCTCCAGTTCCTCGTGAATGGTGGATTCGCCGACCGTCTCTTACCCACTTGGTACTACGTGTCATCTTGTCTTCGAATATCTCAACTCCCGAACTGCAAGGCCTTACAAGTGCTATTACATCATCGATCATCCTAGTTGGAGGTACATTCGTAAAGTCCCGACTGTTCCCCCGAACGTCCCCCTGCAAGAGTCACTCTATACTTATCGTGACCATCTTGGAGCCTACCAGCGACATCCCACTGTCTTTCCGGACTCTCCCAATAACCATCGTTTCCGACCCGAAGGGAACCCACATTATACCGACGCCTAAGTCAGGCCAACGTCCATGGTAGACGTTACAGAACAGCAGCCCATTACCCATAACAAAACATAGATGCAGCGCTTCTCTTGGTGCTCCTGCTGAGTTGCAAATGCAGTTGGGGTTGGGCGCCCTTAGCATTTGGACTAGACTACATTATGAACATCATTTACAACTGTGCTCTGATCGAACATGGAACGTCAGAACGGAGTTTGTTTATTTTTTAATGTTTATGGCAAAATCCACAAATGAAAGGAATCTCCTGGGGCAGAGTTACTGCTCGTAGAGTCAACATAGACTCGTAGCGGACTCCATTACTGATATTTACTGTACAGTATAGTACAGTGTAGTATGCAGATTGAGTGTATCTAAGCAAGCAAATGAACATGTGGGTTCATAGTTGGATGGCTCAGAGTGAGTTGAGGGGGGCTGTAATCAATCCCATCAGCGGTATCTGAATCTTCCTTCGGCAGCAGATGTGCACTTGTGGTGCACTCGTGGGTGACATCAAGAACATTGTATAAGAATGCTGCCCATGGCCTGACATGATAACTCCCGATCCTGTCAGGGCCGAAGAGCAGGATGAGTTTCCAGAGCTTCAGGATTGGTGCCTTGAACTGACGTTCAAAACGGCGAAAGTGTCTGCAGATTTAAATCCTGTATCAGTTGAGTCGATGTCAAATGACGAAATTCGATGAAACATTGATGCAAGACAGAGAACGTAAGCATGAACGGTTATGTGGGGATGTATGCATACTATGCCTTGCACATTCGGACTGTCAGACGGTTACACTTAGTCAGGGTCCCATTTTGGAAGATTTGGAACCCCACTCGACTGAGACCACTCACATGCGCTTCCCTCCACTTTGGAAAGTAGTCAGCCACTAAATTGAACCCCAACACGGCGTTGGTTGGCAAGCGTGGCATAAGGTCTTTTTTCTAACTTCGCAACACAACCAGATTTTAACAAAAAAAGAGGTCGAGTGCATTAAAGAGTACTAGACACTGTGTATTTAATTTGGTGGGGGTTGAGCCAGAGGCGAGTGAGAAAATTGATGTGTCTGACTCAGTGATCGCATCCAAATGAGTGATCAGGCATAGTACATGCACACATAATTTGTCATTCACCTCGCCTCGTGACACCCACAATGACACTCCAATTCATTTGTTACAGTACAATTAGTTATGACTTCGCTCCCTTCTCCCTTCTAGTCTCTGTCATGCTGATTGTTGCTCATGTAACCCAACTTGGCTCCCCATTACTGCGAATGGAAAGGACCCGGTCATGATTGTGGGGACATTCCGCATTTTTGGTAACACTTTCCCATTGTCCACCAACGCCGAGCATCCAATACTGATAGGTTTTGGTAAGCGCGTCAAAATGAACATATAAATGACCAGTCTTTGATTGGGGAATCACGGGTGGTGACTGAATGTTCGAATCGGACCGAGAGGAGTACCAGATAGTGTAACCGCTCCCAGAACTGGAGCTGAATGGTCATTGGTACATTTGATAGCCAGCATGAGCACCCCCAGCACTTGCAACACCAGAGTTAGAACCCAGCAGCTCCATGACAGCCGACGGCTGAGTGACACTGGAGCTGAGACAGACAATACAATAAGAATGCACAGGCAGGCAGAACGAATAGCCGCGTATGAGGTGCACATACCTTCATGCCTGTGCATGCACTTCTGTGAACTTCGCCATTCCGAGGAGTGCAGGAATGATAGCCTGCTTTGCCTGAGGCAAAATGGCCAAGGAGTCGAGATGAGCACTCAAAACCTGGTCAAGGCCACTACCACTGAAGTTCATTGTTATCAAGCTGGCCATGGCGTGGGCAACGACAAGTAGGGATGGGGACGACGTGTGTGGTTGCAGAATGGGTGCGATTGACTGCGTTATCGTGGTGGCACTGTTCGATGCGAATGGACTGACTGCATCAGACAACAAAGAGCACAATATGGTGGAAGAAAAAACTCTACCTAAAGCTAGAAGTACCTGCATGAGTAGTACAGTTATCAAGAGGCTGGCTAACGAGAAGGTGGTTAAATGTGGACAAATGTCATGACAAGAGCTATCCAACTCACTCCATAGCCTTCGCCAGGTTCGTTAATCTTCCATCTGCCTCCAAATTATATTGTCTCATGGTGAATCTCTGTTGGAGGATAGTCTGCGAAGCGTGAGGTCAGTATTTCTTTTGACGTAGACAAACAGCAGACTTTTGGAGCCTTAGGAGACATGTCACTACCATCAAGCTGAACTGACAAACAATCGTCATCATCGTCATGACCACTAGATGACATAGTTGATAGCACAGTGGAAACATTAATGGTGGAGACACCACCCTCCTGTTGATTTATAAGAGGCACTGTCGTCTGGTAACGGCATTGTCCTCTTTATTCGGAATTTGAATATCTGACTTTGGTGTTGACCTGGTCGACGACAACATCGCTAAGATAGAATGTGGAAAAGACGATTTAATTTGGCTGAGATAGGAAGTCGTAATGTAGTTTTGGGGATGAGTACTGGTACAGTATTGTTTCACGGGATTTCTGGCCAGTAATGACAGAATGCGAGATCGATATGAGAGGAACAGAAGCTAAGCGGGAAGGTGGGAGATGGCAACAAGAAGGGGACCGAGGGGTGCGCAAAATCAAGCAAGTTGGGAAGTAGTGGGGAGGGTTTGAGCAGAAGGATTCTTCACGAAGATTGCATAATCAATCGCAAAGAAAAGAAGCCTAGAGAAGGATAAAAGGCAGTGAGTGGTTCGGAGTCGCAAAGATGAGAAGAGAGTCAGTCTTGAAGTAGAAGAGAAAAAGGAACAGCGCGAGGAGAACGACATCAGGTGTCCTGTGATGAACAGCATAGGTGGAGATGCATACTCACAGTGAATCAAGAGATACTGTGGTGAGATATGTGAGGCACAGGGAAGCAGAGATCTTGCAAGGTAAGCTTAGAGATGTCTGATAGCACAGAGTGAGAACTGGTGTGGTATTACAAGAGTAGGAAACATACCTGATAGCACAGAGTGAGAACTGGGGCTATCAGGGTGTACATGGTACACTATTTATACAGTCTAGAGACAATGATGCACTTGTACAATAAGGGCGTTATACAAAAGACAGAGTACAATAAGACCCGGAATAATGAGTGGGTCGGAACAAAGGAAAGTACTTAGACAATAAGTACAATAGGGAATCCAGAACAAGGATGATATCATAGTGACATCACAATAAAGATATAACAAAAGGATAGTCCAAAAGCATAGTACAATAACAAGTCCAGAGTAGTCCATGTGATGTCATTGTACAGTGATGTCATAGATAAAGTAAAGGTCCGAGATTGTGATGATCATACATCTAATCTACATAAGTCCTGTATATCTAATCTAAAGCAGTTCGTTATCTGCGTGTCCATAGAGCCACTAAGTGTGCACAGGTCACTTATCAACATCTCCCTGTGATCAGCAATCTGGGATTAGCACAAGCCCATGTCAACGTTGTGTTGGTGGAGTAGGGTGCGAGCAAGTGACTTGGTGAAGCCATCTGCAACCATTTCCAGTGTAGAGGTTCTGATTAGAGTGATGGTGCCCTTTTCAATGTACTCCCTTATGACATGGTGTCGTATCGCAATGTGCTTGGATCGCCTCCCAGTGACAGGGTTCAAGGCCAAATCAATGGCACCCTTGTTGTCACCATGTAGTGGGATGGGGTCGTCAACCTCGTACCCGAGTTCCTTAAGGAAGCTCTGATACCAAGCGGCTTGATTGGCCGCGTCGGTCATGGCCATGTATTCTGCCTCTGTAGTGTTTTGAGCTACTGTCTTTTGCTTGCGCGAAGACCAGCTTATTGCACCATTGGCTAAAAGGAATACATAACCCGAAGTGGAGTGTCTATCATCAACCTGGTCACCCAGGGAAGAGTCACTATAGCCGTGAAGGCCATCTCCACTGGCACCATCATAGACAATGTGCATGTCCACAGTTCCTGCTAAGTAGGACAGAACGTATTGCACTAGTCATAGATGTTGGGGGGAAGGATTTGCTGCATACTGCGCCAAATGTGATACAGCAAAGGCAATGTCAGGTCTAGTGCCAATCTGAACGTACAGCAGTGTTACGTTCGGCCCTCCGACATGCCCCAACACGCCACCACATGACCCGTCTCCAGTGCAGTTTGTCGCCTGGAACCCCGTAAACCCCCAACATGCCTTGGACGCTGATGCAATGGCAGCCGAAGAAGCAGAGGCTAGAGAACGCCTTTGGAAGTTCCACCAAGACCACGCATTACATCTGCGCGCCACTATCCTGTCATCACGATTTGCGATTCCCCAAGACCCACCTCAAGGTCCAGAAGATTAGCGCTGGACCAACGTCATTGCCCGTCACGTGACCCTGGCACGTGACCTGGCCTAGACTGCACCAGAAGAGTCCAGATGAGCTTGTGCCTGGATTAGAACGTGTGTTATCGATTGTGCCTGGTTTATGATCCGTTACTATATTTGTGTTAACTTTCCCGTGCCTCGTCCCTGTGGCTTGATGCGCCCATGGACTGTATGTTTCAGCCACCATCAGTGGCGTTGGACATGTGTTCTCCGCAGTTCTGCAGTTTCCGCAGCAGTTGTATTAAGGTTTCAGCTGAGTTCCAATAGTGTCCCCTAGGAGTATAAGTAGCATGTGGAAGCAACCTTAGACAGTAGCTTTGACTTCTTGTATCTTCCGTACAACCTAGTCTGAGTAGTCCCCTCTGCTCTCAATCTCCATCTTCTTCCCCCTTTGCCCAACGTGCCCTCAGAGTCAGTCCGGCATTATAGCGGCGTCCGTACCCTATGCAGACCTCGGAGTTTGCCCATCTGTCATAGCGGTGTCATCCCTTCCCCTCCTGTCACATGATTGATTGAGCGTTAGCCAGCTCAGCTTATAAAGAGCGAGTTATTCATTTCTTTTACCTTTTTGTTGCTATCCGCGTCCTTCAGATTGTCTGTTTCGGACTCATCATCGACAAGTACAAACGACAGCAAGCGCTAGCTCAGACGACAGACAAGAGCGAGTCAACATCAGGCCGTTTGGAACCCCAGTAGACCGGTCGAGTGCGATCTCCTGAAGTGCGCCCTACGGAGCGTAACAAGCAGGCTACCAATTAGTGACTGGTAGTGTGTAATGTCAGATGCAGTGGCCTGGCCAGTATATTTAATAAGGTGCTCTTCAGCACCAGCGGGTAAGGGTGTGTTGTGTGGAGTGGCATCAGTCATGCCAAAGCATTCAAGGACATCCTTGATGTAGCCAGATTGGTCTATTTCAATGCGTCTGAGGGAGCGGTCGCGCACAATACGCATACCAAGATATGATTCTATCTCCCCGAGATCTGTCATCTCATAGCGTTCAGAGAGGTCTGACTTCAAATGCTTGATGTTCTCCAGTGAAGCACCCAAGATAGTGATGTCATCAACGTAAACGATAACGAAGAGTGGACCATCCCCCTCTCGTTGAGGCATCATATAAACACCTGCGTCGGCGAATGTCCGCTTAAAGCCCAGTGCAATGAGCACTCCATGAAATTGTAAGTTCCATGCGTGGGAGGCTTGTTTGAGACCATATATTGCCTTAACTAGACGACACACCTTCATCTCGGAGCCAGTGACAGTGAAACCTTGTGGTTGCTCCATGTAAATCTCCTCATCAAGCACGCCATTGAGAAAAGCAGACTTGACATCCATCTGATGGATGTGCCAGTCCTCCAGCGTGGCCAACACCAGAAGTAATTGTAGCGACTCAAATCGTGCAACAGGGGAGAAGGTTTCATCAAAGTCTATGCCAGGGATCTGCGTAAATCCCTTAGCCACCAAGCAAGCTCTGTAGCAGCCATCCGCCTTGAGCTTGAAGACCCATTTGGATTTTACTGCCTTGCGATTAGGCGGGAGATCCATTAACTCCCATGTGCCATTTTTGGCGAGTGCGTCCATTTCATACTGACACGCCTCAGTCCACCTGTCTGCATCCACAGACCGCATGGCCTCTGCATAGGTTGCAGGGTCTCTGCCAATATAAGCTGCAGCTAACAGCTCCGCATATCCCAGCCTTCTGCCATGCTGTGCCACATTGTCTGCCATGAAGTAGCGGGGATTGGGCACAGGAACACGAGCAGAGCGTCGTGGTGCACTGTCCATTTCGTGCAACAGCTGACTACGCTGTGCACGGTCCTCAAAACCTCCAGGCATGTCTGGTGAAGGTGGAGGAGGGACATGGCGCATAATGTGTGTTGCACTTTGACGCGGGGGAGGAGAAGTGGGAGTGTTGTGCTCCTGCTTAGGAGTGGTAGGCAGAGTGGGTGGTGCAGGTGGTGGTGGCGTGTGGGGACGCTCTGGTTTAGGGTCTAGAATATCTTCAACATCCTCCTCCTCACTACTGTCAGAGTGTGCAGGAGAGGGTGCTCGCTGTGGTGGTGGTGCTGGCGGGTTAGGCGCGGCATTCACTGGTGTGTGGACGTGTGGGGCTACGCTGTTAGGCGTAGAAGGTGTTTGTACAGGGTGTGTCTCAGTACCCTGCAGGGAAGGAAAACTACTCTCATCGAATGTCACATCCCTGGACAAACGAATGGAGCGGGTTTGTCGGTCCCAAAGCCGATAGCCCTTTGATTCAGGCTCAAACCCAATAAGCGTGACCTCAATGGCCTTCGCATCTAATTTGCATTGCTTATCAGCGGGTATGTGCATGTACCCCTTGCATCCAAAGATGCGAAGATGTGAGACATCAGGCACTTTGCCAGAGTGCCAGAGCTCATATGGGGTGCGCCACTTGAGTGTACGGGTGGGAGAGCGGTTGTAGATGTGTACCGCAGCATTGAAGGCATGCTCCCAGAAGCCTTTAGACAGACCAGCAGTGTGCATCATAGCTGCTGCCTTATCCGTGATGGTGCGGTTAAACCGCTCGGCTTTCCCGTTTGACTGTGGTGAACCTGGCATCGTGTAACGTCTACCACGGACGTTGGCCTGACTTAGGCTTCTGTATGACGTGGGTTCCCTTTCGAGTAGAAACGATGGTTATTGGGAGAGTCATGGAGGACCGCGGGGTGAGGGAGATAGACCCCGAGTGAGTCGCGATATGTGTAGAGGGGTAAGTCTAGGGGGATGTTAAGGGGAGGTTCAGGGACTCTATGGATATATCTCCAGCTGGGATGGTCGACAATGTAATAGACTTTGTAAGGTCTTGCAACACGTGAGTTGAGGTACTTGAAGACAAGATGACACGTGGTACCAGGTGGGTAAGTAACGGTCGGCGTATCCACCATTCACAAGGGAACTGGGGACAAAGGTCACAGGGATCCCTTCTTGGTTCAAGGGATATACCGGAGCTAGCTCACTTAAGAGTTCTAGGAACTCTTAGCACAGAAGACAAGTTAGAGAGTGGTATTGAAGAAGACCAAGATGGAGATCCTGGTCTGTAGTACTATGAGCTTAAATACACGTAAGGGAGCCAGTTCTAGCTCCGCTCGAACTTGTACGTAGCCAATAGCGTAAGTAGCGTAAATCCTAGGACAGGGATCCTAGGAATCAGTCATCCACAACATAATATCAATATCGTACAACAATAGGACTCCGGGGACGAACACATAAGACGTATCACATACAACAATAGAAAACATCAGTCAGCCGGAACACGAGGCAACAAGATCCGAAGTCCATGACATATTACTACTGACATACCAAGTCATCACGAGTACGTCAGAGTTCACAACCGGGCTGGGCAGTCCAGGGACAAAACGTAACATCACCCCCTTTTCAGGTTCAAGCCCCAGCTTGATCGCGCATGACCGCCAAGGGATTGGTGCCGACGGCACGCAGGGCTCCAATCCGGGCTATCTCCTCCGCATCTTCTTCAGCTCGGGGTCCTCGGTGAAGTGAGGCTCATTCGTTCTTGATGCGGTCCACCGCATGAGCTCGTTGGAGTCGAGCAATGCACCTGTTTCTTTCGACCTCGATGCGCTCCAGCTTCATCTGCTCCGCTGCTACTCGATGCTGTTGAGCGTGCCAACCGAGAGTCATGCACCGGTATCGGTGCACTTTGGCTACGAGGGTCACATCCTTCATGTGGAGGAGTGCCTGGTCGACCGAGTCGACTAATCCCGCGTCGGAGAGCAGGAACGTGAGGTCGTTGTCGGAGTAAGTGGGGGTAGGGGGCTGCTTGTTGTAGTACAGGGTGACGTGTACAGGCTTCCTGTATTGCTGGTTGCACCTACTGCGAAAGGCCAGCATGAAGGGGTCGGCAGTGAGGATGAGTTGAGTAAAATGGGCTGGCCAAAGACGTTCTTGAGCATCTCGTATCTGAAAAGGGATGTAATGGACTCCCCTGTTGTACTGGTACCCCCTGGGCAGAGGTGTCTCTGGCTGACCTTCGGCCTCCTGCACAAGTTCCTCCGCTTGATCTGCGCAAAGCGCAGATGGATGTGTCGCTGGTAGTGTGATAGCTTCCCCTGTCACGGTCGGGACTTTACAAGATGAGAGATACAGTACGCACATGGAAGTGGACTCTTACTATACGGTTATGGCTACGATAGTAAGTAGGAATTAGTCATGGACTTTACGGATCAGTCAGCAGGAGGAGTACTAGCATGTGATAGCTAGTATGACTCATTCCTAGGATAGCGATAGTAGGGTTCGAGCTACTTACGCTAGTGGACATTATCGTGAGGAGGAGCTTCAAAGCTGCCTCCGCAATATGTATAAATAGTGGCTCGCGAAGACCAAGATACGCCATCTTGGTCTTCTTCAGAATACCACTCTTTCCATCTATTTCTCACAACTCGTTGGCCTTTGTGTTGAGACGTCACGAATTGAAGTGTGATGTCTCGTGGGATATGATTAAGTCATTCCCTTCCTTTTACGGTATCTAACCCTTATGGTTAGTTTATGGACTTCCGGACTTGTACGGACCAGTTATTGTTTAACTTTATTCATAGATCCTTACTAGGTTCTTATTGTTCTCATTATTAAGATACCGGACTTATCCGCTTTAGGCGGTTTTATTGTTCTATGCCCTCCAATGGCATTTCTCCCTCTGGCGCACAGACCAGGTGTATTTTGTTTGAGTCACCAGTGCGCACAGACCATTCTTAGCTAAGCGTCCTGTATATAAGGTCTGCTGTTTTCGCCCATACACTTCAGAGTTTCTTCATCCTCTGAAGTGTAAGTTCCTCTTTACTACTAAGCCTCTACCTTACGCTAACAGTACTATAGTTACTTTTGTCTCTTAGGTGTGTTGCGCTGCTAATAGAGTTTCTTCATCCTCTGAAGTTTACTTTTGTCTCTTAGCCTTGCTCTTGCTACTTTCGCTGTTAGTGCTGCCAGCTCAAAAGGTTATGGGCCCTGAACGCTCATACTAACAGTCGTGTTCCAGATCTACCTCATGTCATTTGCTCTCTCTGCACTCGCACACTTGCCATCATATCTCCCACTCAGTGAGCATCCTCTATCCTCTTTCTCCCGACACATTCCTTTCTTGTCCACCGGCATTATTTAAAATGTCGTGCCAATACTGGCTAGCCTTCTTATGAAGGTTCTCGCGAAAGGCGCCAGGGAGCTGTTAAGTCAGCAGACGCGTCCTTAAGTTCCCCTGTGTGCTCTTCCTCACTACTTATTTTCAACCTCCCGGTTTTCGTCCGGATTTA
>JAKELG010000433.1:0-30988 GCA_021527035.1 Lactarius vividus | reverse complement strand
AACCTCCAGTGGGAATACGTCCACACCGTCCCAAGTCCACCAGCAGGAGTTCCCGTAGAAGAGCCCCTTTATACGTATAGGGATTCCACCGGCACGTATCAACCTCATCCCGCAGTCTTTCCACTAGCGGACGTACACAGATTCTATCCCCGCGGGAACCCACGTTACAACAGTGCCTAAGTCAGGCAAACGTCCGTGGTAGACGTTACAGCACATAACGTTCCTGTGGTAACGTTACACATATATTGGGTTGATCTTTTCCATTTCCTGTACTGATATGGTGGCGTTGATTCAGAGCGGATCATCCATGGTGTCCAATAGTGCGGCTGTAGCAGTATGACTATCAGCTACACTGGGCCAAGGAGAGTTGGAGTGAACTGTCAAGGGCGAAGACTCAATGCCGGTGCGGAGATAAATCACGTGCTAGAACCTACAGATGATGTGGAGCATGCGTCAGCATACGACCTTTATACAAGGTCAAAGCGCGGTGTCACACAAAGGCAGGCTGAGTGGAGAACCAAGAGGACAAGTTAGATTGGAAGAGAGTAAGGAAGTACAATAAATGCGCACCTGAGTGGAGAACCAAGAGGACAAGTTGGTTCCACTCAGGACGCTACAGACAAGCTTAAGTATCTACTGCAGCTGCGATTAAGTCGGAGCTTGAACACTGTTACTAAGTGTAAAGTAATCGACTATGACTAAAGAGCTGACGTGTCATGTCTATTAATAGCCTTATCTTTAGTGCTGACTGATGCACTGTCATCAAGGCTGACTACGTATGACATGTCGCTGAGTAAAACCTAATACAGCACGTAATACATGTCTACTAAGCGTAATCTAGAGCGTACTAGAAGGTTCTATCCTTATCTACCAATCAGAGAGTCTGTCTGTATATAGACTGTGACCAAAAAGGGGATGTCCCATGTATGGGAATACTTTCCCAGGGTCACGTGATGAAAAGTGCACAATATTTCACGTGACTAACTAGAGAACATGATGGCAGGTCATGTGATCCACAAAAGGCGAAAATGAACGTGTCCATGACATCACCCCCCTCCTTAAGGGCTGACGTCCACGTTGGCCTCTGTGTTAACAAATGGACTTTGCCAAGGTAAGGACACATAAAGGAGAGCCACTATTTTTCTGGGAGCGCCTGGGTTTTGTTGATGGAACTGCTCAACTTTTTCCAGGGCGTTTGCCAGATTCTTTGCGGGTTCCCACGTATCCTCGCCTTCGCCATATCCCTTCCAGCGAATGAGGTATTTCAGAGTACGACCGAAGAGTTTTGAATCTCTTATGTGGTCTACTTCGTACTCTTCTTCTCCCTCAATAACAACTGGTTCAGGAGGAGGCGGTAGCAGGCCATTAACTTCGTTTCCTTTATAAGGAGAGAGGCAATCCACGTGGAATACATCGTGGATACTGTAACAATTGGGACTTTTACGGACAGACACATGATACGGAAGGAGGTGATCTCTTACTATACGGTTATGACTACGATAGTAAGCAGGAATTAGTCATGGACTTAGTCACTATATGTCGTGTTAGCATGTGATTGCTAGCATGACTCATTACTAGGATAGCGGTAGTAGGGTTCGAGCTACTTACGCTACGGGTTATCGGACTCACAGAGGAGCTTTAAAGCTGCCTCTTATATGTATAAATAGTGGACTCGGAAGACCAAGACACGCCATCTTGGTCTTCTTCAGAATACCACTCGTATTCCTCTCTCTTCGGGTCTTCGTACCTCGACTTGTCGTTTTCCTTGACCTTCGAGTCTAAGGCTTTTACCATTTCACGTCATCAAGTATTCGTCATAGTGGTCTTGACCCTCAGGGCCCTTTGGACCGCCTTAGTCGTGTATCAAGGGATCCTTTGCACTTACCTGCGCTACAGCGAGACTCACTAAGTCGTGAACGCCTTTCTATGAGCTCAAGTTGAGCTAACGCCGTGGTAGCGTTACATTAAGACCAAGATCTCCAACCGTGGTGTTCACCACAAGAGATCAGTGGAGAAACTTCAGAACCTACACCCTCGAAACAAGAGGAGAAAGATCAGTACCATGACGGTTCCTAGGTGCAGCTAGGTGGAGAGAATACAGAGGGGACACTGGATATTTCGTCGATTTCCCAGGAGAAGCTATCAGATACCGACCAGTTGAGTTCAACTATTCTAACTTCTGTTGGATGGAAGTTACGTGGAACCCAATAGACAATCGGTGGGACGTCGTCAGACCAGCAGGAAGGCACTACCGCTGCGACATCAATTCGAGAGAACTTCACAGAGACGATTGGGGATCACTCGACGGAGATAGTGACAACGAAAGTGAAAGCGAAGAAGAACAGCCAAGGGAACAAGCACCCTCGGAATCAAGCCACGAAGAACCAATAGAAGAACACACCGCAACAGAAAGCGAGATAAGGCCAGGAACAGGAGACGACTCAAGTCTACTAGCCCACATAGCTGAGTCACTACACATCACTGGTCCCAGAAGAAATTCATATCAGAAGCCCCATGGCCACCGTCACAGAAATCCAAGTGGTAGAAGAAGTACGACTGTATCAGGGAGGAAGCGGAAGCCATCCTCAATCCCATCAACCCCTCCACGGGCCATAGAATGACGGCTGACGACGCAGCATTATTCAGGGCAATAGGCCCAGATCAACCTGGATCCACCGACAGGACCACCACCGCCACCCGGTGGACTACCAGGAGGATTTCCCGGACAAGGACCCACGGGAGGAGGATTCCCAGGAGGAGGACGACCACCCGGAGGAGAAGGACCATCGGGCGGAGGACCGCCAGGAGGAGGACCCCCTCCCGGACTAGGCGGAGGAGGAGGACACGGGTCGGACAGACTATCAGGTGAACCCCCGACAGTATATGACGGAGACCGCACTAAATATGAAGCCTTCCTAACGCAATGGCACGTATACTGGGGGATGAATCTGGACGCCCCCATCATGCAAAACGAATATCGGAGATCGCTCCTATTCCTAGGATACGTCAAGGGGATCAACGTCAGCGAATGGACGTTGGCCATGCTCGAATGGCTGAACTGAGAAGTACGAAGAGGAGTGAGTCAATACTCCCAAACTCTGTGGAACCACATCGCCACCGAATTCGCCAAACGTTTCTCCAACATTCTGGAAGAAGAGCAAGCCCAAGCCGAACTTCAAAAAGGGATTAAAATGACGGGAGAAGACATTGACGTGTATGTGGTCCAGTTCGAACGTTTGGCAAGGAAGGCTCACTACAATCTAAACGATCGACAAACGATTGACCGATTCACGGCAGGACTACCATGAGCTCTGTTCATGAAGGTGTACGAGCTAGATGAACCCCATACTTTCGAAGACTGGAAAAGATGTGCCCTACGCCGACAAAAACAATATATCCATATGAAGGCACGCCTCGATAACTTCAAAAGCAAGACTCCCCCTTCATCCGCACAACCCCGCTGGAGGCCGCAACCCCCCAACTGGGGCCCACCACGAGGACCACCACCGCCCAGATTCGACCCAAACGCTATGGACACGTTGGCAGACCGGACACACGTGAGAGTGGCAGAAGTAGGAGACGCGAACAGGCCCTTTATCCCAAGGCCGCAACGAGGAGGATATGGACGAGGAGGAGGACCTCCACCCCGAGACATGAGGACAGTTATTTGTTATAACTGCAACCAGACGGGACACTTCTCACGAAACTGCCCACAGCCGCGTAAACGAGCAACCACCAGTCGAATGACTGAAACCGACTATTACATGCAAGAAGAAACCCCAGCACAAGCCCGAGTAGCCAATACGGCACCTCCGCAACAATGGGCAAAGGATTGGCTGGCCGGAGTGGCAGGAGAAACGGACGATGTAAAGGACCTCATCCTCCAAGAAATGTGGGGAAAAGAGGGTTTTCAGAACGCCTGAACCCATCGGCCTGGGTGAGGGCAGTCAACTGTAATTCTGTAATCATGACTCGCTATCGATCTCTTCGAATTCCAGTCTCAATTCGCACGAATTACGCTATGGCCGACATTAAAACATTGGTAGACTCAGGAGCAATGGACAACTTCATATGTCCCTCATTTGCTAAACGGATGGGTCTCGGATTACAAACGTTGGAACGCCCAAAAAAAATATGGAACATAGATAACACGGAAAACAAAGCGGGCAGTATTACTCACTTCGTGGACCTCGACATTCAAACTAATCAACAACGACAAAAGATGCGCTTTCTAGTCACCGACCTAGGAAACGAAGACTTAGTACTCAGATACCCCTGGCTGGCCACGTATGAACCAACAATCAACTGGAGATACGCCACCATACACGAGAAAATGCTACCAATAGTCATCCGATCAATCAATCCTAGCCAGGAACACCACGTCATAGGAACCACAATCACCGACGAAGAAAAAAGGGATATCATTGAAAGCCTAGAAGAGGAGAGTCATCTACGCACCACCAGCAACGGAATTGGCTATTGAAGCTAAGCAGTTCCATGACAAAGTAGAACTCCCCCCAGCTTACGAACAGTTCGCGAAAATCTTTAGTGAAGAAGCATCCAACTGATTCCCCCCTTCTCGACCATGGGACCACGCAATCAAGTTTAAGGAGGGCACACCATCGGCAATTGACTGCAAGGTCTATCCTATGACCCAAGAAGAAGACGGCAAGCTCAAGGAATTCCTGGACGAACAACTCAAGAAAGGATATATACGCCCCTCCAAATCTCCCTATGCGTCATCTTTCTTCTTTATCAAGAAGAAAGACGGAAAGCTACAACCAGTACAAGACTACCAGAAAATTAACTGCAGTCACCATCCGCAATCAATATCCCCTCCCACTCATCTCCGACCTCATCACAGACCTCAGTCAAGCACACACCTACACCAAACTAGATGTCCGATGGGGATACAACAACGTGAGAATATGGGAAGGAGAGAAACACAAAGCAGCGTTCAAGACACGGTACAGACTCTTTGAACCCACCGTCATGTACTTCGGACTCACCAATTCACCGGCGACATTCCAAACTATGATGAACACCATATACCGAGACACCATTGCGAAACACGAACAAAAGGGTACCATCATACGAGTCTACATGGACGACATCGGTATAGCCACAAGGGACCCGGCAGGACAAAAAGAACATGAGGAGGCCGTAAGTGACGTACTACAAGTTGCAATGGATCACAACCTCTACTTCAAGCTCAAAAAATGCCTCTTCAACAAGCCGCGAATGGATTACCTGGGGGTAATCCTTGAAAAGGGGGTAACACGTATGGACCCGGTAAAAATTTCTGGTATCAAAGACTGGCCCACACCAACGAAGGTCCGCGACGTACGTTCATTCCTAGGCTTCTGCAATTTTTACCGACTCTTCATTCACGGCTTCGCCACACACGCCAAACCCCTCAACAAACTTACAAGAAAGGACACAGAATGGAGATGGACAGACGAAGAAGACAAAGCCTTCAAGAAGCTCAAATCGTTGGTAATGGAAGAACCAGTGCTAGCTCACCCGAAACTAGACAACCCATTCAAACTGGAAGTAGACGCGTCAGGATTCGCAACTGGAGCAGTGCTACTCCAGAAGAAAGAAGACGGCAAAAAGCACCCCCTCAGATATTACTCAGCCACCCTGAATGAAGCCGAGAGGAACTACGACATCTACGACCTAGAACTCCTCGCCATCGTTAAAGCACTCAGGCACAGGAGACCGTTACTAGCCGGATCCCCACACAAGATCAAAATCTACTCGGACCACATGAATCTCCAGTATTGGAAACTCCTGCAAAAGATAAGCCGGAGGGTAGCCCGGGAAGTACTCGAACTGATGGAATACAACTTCAAAATTCACCACATTCCAGGGGAGAAAAACGGCAGGGCCGACACTCTGTCATGAAGACCGGACTACGATCAAGGAGAAAAGGATAACGAAAACGTCGTAGTCCTACCAGAAGACGTATTCGCAAGGGTTACAACCATACGAACCGTCCAACAACCACTGCAAACTGAAATTATCCTCCGCTACTGGGTAGACCCACACCAGCTGAAATACATCGACGGAGTGTGGTATAAACAAGGAAGTATGTCGTCACGGGATCGTTAAACGAAAAACAAGAACTCATAGCCACCCATCACGATCCACCGGTACACGGACACCCCGGAATCGCAAAAACCACACGACTGGTAGAATGACGATATTGGTGGCCAGAATTGAAACTAGACGTGAGGAACTACGTTCAGGGATGTGCCAAATGTCAGAGGCACAAAGTCAACACACGCCCAATGAAGGCCCCATTGATGCCTATAACCCCCAAGGAAGATGCGTTACCATTTGAGACTATAGCCCTTGACTTCATCACTAAACTCCCCACGTCGCAAGGATACAACTCCATCCTTACCGTAACAGATCACGACTGCACCAAGGCATCCATATTCATACCTTGCAACGAAGAGATCTCGGCAGAAGAAACCGCAGGACTTTACACAACCCACGTCTTCAAACGATTCGGACTCCCCTTGAAAATCATCAGTGACAGAGACCCTTGCTTCGCGTCAAAATTCACGAGAGAACTCTGCAAAATACTAGAGATCAAACAAAATATCTCTATGGCGTACCACCCCCGAACGGATGGACAATCGGAACGGACAAATCAATGGCTAGAACAATACCTTCGGTTCTGGACCAATGAACGACAAGACAACTGGGCGGTGTTCCTACCAATAGCAGAATTCGCTCATAATAACTGGCCCCACGAGGCAACAAGGAAGTCCCCGTTCTCACTCCTTATGGGATACGATCCATGCGCTGATTGGCTCGATAAGCCCTCTCCAATCCCACAGGTCACCACGAGGCTGGAACAATTCCGAGAAGCCCGAAAAGAAGCCCACGAACTCATCAAAAAGGCACAACTCATGTGGGTCAAACACCGAGCCACACCGGAATTCCGACTCGGAGATTACGTATGGCTGGAAGGACGCCATCTGAGGACCAATCAGCCAACCCCCAAACTAGCGGCTAGAAGACACGGACCCTTCAAAATCACGCGGGTTCTATCACCGGTGAACTACCAACTGGAACTTCCCACACAGTGGAGCATCCACCCCGTGTTTCACATCGATCTTCTCACACCCTACTGCAAGACGCTCATGCACGGAGAAAATTTCCAGCGCCCAGCACCCGATTTGGTAGAAGGAGAAGAAGAATACGAAGTCGAGAAGATTCTAGACCATCGGCTTTTCGGCAGGAGGAAGCGATTGCAATATCTGATCAAATGGAAGGGGTATCCCGACTCGGAGAACCAGTGGGTTGATAAGGATGATGTATTCGTGGACAAGGCCATAGCTGAGTACCAGTCATTGAATCCCCAACACGAGCATCGCTTAAGAACAGCGCAAGCTTGGCAACAAACGCCATCATCCTCTCACTCTCTCCATCCTGGCCTCCTCCAATCCATTATCACCACTATGTCCATTCCCTCTGCCGCCGAGGCCATCGCTCGAGTTGCCCGCAACACAGGCCCCATCACCTACCAAGAGCTCACTGACGCCCTTCAGTCCACCATCCCGGCCAGCTACACCAACAGAACCAGCAACCCCGCCACCTGGTGGATCCTCTCCCAAGATGGACAGCGCATCAACGAGGTCCCTTTCATGACGGCCGAAGTTGATCAGCTTCACGCAGCTCTCCCAGAGTCTGCGCCTGCCTCACCTCGACCTCTCCAAGTACGAGTCGAGTACTGAACCGAAGAAGAGGTCCAAGACGCAAGCGACGACCGACTGGGAGCGGTGGAAGGAGCAATGGTGGAGGTGGGTGGCAGAGGACTGGCAGAGGGAGCAGCTGAGGAAGGCGGCCGAGAGGCGGCAGGAAGCCCTTCGGAGGCGATGCGAGTGGATGAGGGAGAGGCACGAGCGGTGAGAGGCGAGGAGACAATCCTCGAGCAAGTCCGAGGAAGCTTAGCAGACTCCTACCCAGCTGAGCACCCCCTCATCTCCACCGCCACGGACACTGACGACCCCAACGAAACTCCCTATGCCTGCGACACTTGCGGGCGTCCCTTGTACTGAGGTGGCGTGCGGGCCGACGCACCCCCTCCCTTTCCATTATTCCGACTACGACATGCAACCCTGGGGCCACCACCCCACAGGTACCGATACAACCGCAGGGAGGACTTTGTCCACTACTGTAACGGACGGACTATACGAGGTACGAAGGAGACGCTTACTACACGGTTGTGACTACAGTAGTAAGTAGAAATTAGTCACGGACTTGGATCAGTCATCACGAGTAGTACTAGCATGTGATTGTTAGTATTACTCATTACTAGGACAGCGGTAGTAGGGTTCGAGCTACTTACGCTACGGGTTATCGGACTCGCAGAGGAGCTTTAAAGCTACCTCTTACATGTATAAATAGTGGACTCGGAAGACCAAGATAAGCCATCTTGGTCTTCTTCGTAATACCACTTTCAATCTCCTCTATTTCGGACCTTCGCGTCTCGACTTCGTACTGTCCTTGAACTTCAATTCTAAGGCTTATCATCATTTCACGTCAACAAGTTCTCGTCGCTCTAGTCTTGACTCTGCGAGCCTTCTGGACTGCCTTAGTCGTGTACCAGGGGATCATCCGCACCTACCTGCGATATAATGAAACTCGCTAAGTCGTGAACGCCCTTGCATACGTCCAAGTCGGACTGACGCCAGTGGTAGCGTTACATTAAGACCAAGATATCCTAACCGTGGCGTTCACCACAAGAGACCAGTGGAGAAACTTTCGAACCTACACCCTCGAAACAAGAGGGGAACGATCAGTACCACGACGATTCCTAGGAGCAGCTAGGTGGAGAGAATACAGAGGAGATACTGGGTACTTCGTCGACTTTCCGGGAGAAGCTATCAGATACCGACCAGTTGAGTTCAACTACTCTAACTTCTGCTGGACGGAAATTACGTGGAACCCAGTAGACAATCGGTGGGACGTCGTTAGACCAGCAGGAAGACATTACCGTTGCGACATCGACTCAAGAGAACTCCACGGAGACGACTGGGGATCACTCGACGGAGACAGTAGTGACGAAAGCGAAGAAGAACAGCCAAGGGAGCAAGCACCCTCAGAATCAAGCCACGACGAACCTATAGAAGAACACACCGCAACGGAAAGCGAAGTACGACCAGGAACAGGAGACGACTCAAGCCTACTAGCCCATATAGCTGAGTCTTTACACATCACGGTCCCAGAAGAAATTCACATCAGAAGCCCCATGGCAACGGTTACAGAAGTCCAAGCCATAGAAGAAGTACGACGCATCAGAGAAGAAGCGGAGGCTATCCTCAACCCCATAAACCCCTCCACCGGTCATAGAATGACAGCAGACGACGCTGCCCTATTCAGGGCAATAGGACCAGACCAGCCGGACCCACCTACAGGACCACCGCCACCACCCGGTGGACTACCAGGAGGATTTCCCGGACAAGGACCCACGGGAGGAGGATTCCCAGGGGGAGGACGACCACCAGGAGGAGAAGGACCGCCGGGGCCACCAGGAGGAGGACCCCCTCCCGGACTAGGAGGAGGCGGAGGACACGGATCAGACAGACTATCAGGTGAACCTCCGACAGTTTATGATGGGGACCGTGCTAAATACGAGGCCTTCTTAACACAATGGCACGTATACTGGGGAATGAACTTGGATGCCCCCATTATGCAAAACAAATACCGAAGGTCACTCCTCTTCCTCGGATATGTCAAAGGAGTCAACGTAAGCGAATGGACGCTGACCATGCTCGAATGGTTAAACCGAGAAGTACGAAGGGGAGTAAGTCAATACTCCCAAACCCTATGGAATCACATCGCCACCGAGTTCGCCAAACGATTCTCCAACATTCTGGAAGAAGAGCAGGCCCAAGCCGAACTCCAAAAGGGAATCAAGATGACGGGAGAGGACATCGACGCGTATGTAGTCCAGTTTGAACGACTAGCAAGGAAAGCTCACTACAACCTAAATGACCGACAAACAATCGACCGATTCACGGCGGGACTACCACGAGCTCTATTCATGAAGGTGTACGAACTAGACGAACCCCATACCTTCGAAGATTGGAAAAGATGCGCCCTACGTCGACAAAAGCAATATATCCATATGAAGGCACGCCTCGACAATTTCAAAAGCAAAACGCCCCCCTCATCTGCACAACCCCACTGGAGACCACAACCCCCTAACTGGGGACCACCACGAGGACCGCCGCCATCCAGATTTGATCCAAACACAATGGACACATCGGCAGACCAAACGCGTGCAAGAATGGCGGAAGTAGGAGACGCAAATCGACCCTTCATCCCGAGACCACAACGAGGGGGATACGGACGAGGCGGAGGACCTCCACCCCGAGACATGAGGACAGTCACCTGTTATAATTGCAACCAGACTGGACACTTCTCATGAAACTGCCCACAGCCACGCAGACGAGCAACCACCAGTCGGATGACCGAAACCGACTATTACACGCAAGAAGAAGCCCCCGCGCAAGTCAGGGCAGGCAGCACGGCACCTCCGCAGCAACGAGCAAAGGACTGGTTGGCAGGAGTAGCAGGGGAAACAGATGATGTAAAGGACCTCATCCTTCAAGAAATGTGGGGGAAGGAGGGTTTTCAGAACGCCTAAACCCATCGGCCTGGGTGAGGGCAGTCAATTGTAATTCCGTAATCATGACTCGCTATCGATCTCTTCGAATTCCAGTCTCGATCCGCACGAATTACGCTATGGCCGACATCAAAACATTGGTAGACTCGGGAGCAACAGATAACTTTATACGCCCCGCATTCGCCAAAAGAATGGGCCTCGGGTTACAAATGCTCGAACGACCAAGAAAAATATGGAACATAGACAACACGGAAAACAAAGCGGGCAGTATCACCCAATTTGTAGATCTCGACGTCCAAACTAACCACTGACGACAAAAAATGCGATTTCTAGTCACAGACCTAGGAAACGAAGACTTAGTACTCGGATATCCCTGGCTGGCCGTTTACGAACCAACGATCAACTGGAGATACGCCACTATACACGAGAAGATGCTGCCAATAGTCATCCGATCGATCAACCCCAACAAAGAACATCACGTCATAGGAACCACCATCACGGAAGAGGAGAAACAGAACGCTGTCGATGAGCTGGAAGAAGAAAGCCATCTACGCACCACCGCTACGGAATTGGCCATCGAAGCTAAGCAATTCCATGACAAAGTAGAACTGCCCCCAGCTTATGCACAGTTCGCAAAACTCTTCAACGAAGAAGCATCCAACCGATTCCCACCTTCTCAACCATGGGATCACGCAATTGAGTTTAAAGAAGGCACACCATCGGCGATCGACTGCAAGGTCTACCCCATGACACAAGAAGAAGACGGCAAACTCAAGGAATTTCTGGACGAACAAATCAAAAAGGATACATACGTCCATCCAAATCTCCTTATGCATCATCCTTCTTCTTCATCAAGAAAAAGGACGGGAAATTACGACCAGTACAAGACTACCGGAAGATCAACGCGGTCACCATTCGCAACCAATACCCTCTTCCTCTCATCTCCGATCTCATCACGGACCTCAGCCAAGCACATACCTACACCAAACTTGACGTACGATGGGGATACAACAATGTGAGGATACGGGAAGGGGACGAACACAAGGCGGCCTTCAAAACACGGTACGGACTCTTCGAACCCACCGTTATGTACTTCGGTCTCACCAACTCCCCGGCGACTTTCCAAACGATGATGAACACGATCTACCGAGACACCATCGCGAAACATGAACCAAAGGAACAGTCATACGTGTCTACATGGACGACATCGGCATCGCCACTAGGGACCCAGCGGGACAAAGGGAACACGAAGAAGCAGTCCGCGACGTACTACAAGTAGCACTAGAACACGACCTCTACTTCAAACTCGAAAAGTGCCTCTTCAACAAGCCGCGAATGGATTACCTGGGGGTAATCCTTGAAAAGGGGGTAACACGCATGGACCCGGTAAAAATCTCAGGTATCAAGGACTGGCCAACACCCACGAAGGTTCGTGACGTACGCTCATTCCTGGGCTTCTGCAATTTTTACCGACTCTTCATCCGCGGCTTCGCCACACACGCGAAACCCCTCAACAAACTTACGAGGAAGGACACGGAATGGAGATGGACAAACGAAGAAGACGAAGCCTTCAAGAAGCTCAAGTCCCTAGTAACGGAAGAACCAGTACTAGCTCACCCAAAGCTAGACGACCCATTTGAACTAGAGGTAGACGCGTCAGGATTCGCTACGGGAGCAGTACTACTTCAGAAGAAAGAAGACGGCAAAAAGCACCCCCTCGGATATTATTCAGCCACCCTGAATGAGGCTGAGAGAAACTACGACATCTACGACTTGGAACTCCTCGCCATCGTCAAGGCACTTAGGCACTGGAGACCGCTACTAGCCGGATCCCCACACAAAATCAAATCTACTCGGACCACATGAATCTCCAATACTGGAAACTCCCGCAAAAGATAAGCCAGCGAGTAGCCCGGGAAGTACTCGAATTGATGGAATACAATTTCGAAATTCACCACATCCCAGGGAAGAAAAATGGCAGAGCCTGACGCCCTATCACGAAGACCAGACTACGACCAAGGAGAAAAGACAACTGAAACGTCGTGGTTCTACCAGAAGACGTATTCGCAAGGGTTACAACGGTACAAGCCGCCCCACAACCCCCGCAAACCGAAATCACCCTCCGCTACTGGGTAGACCCACACCAGCTGAAACATATCGACGGAGCGTGGTATCCGACAAGGGAAGTACGTCATCACAGGATCGACGGACGAGAAACGAGAACTCATATCCGCTCATCACGACCCACCGGTACACGGACACCCCGGAATCGCAAAGACCATACGACTGGTGGAACGACGGTACTGGTGGCCGGAACTAAAACTAGACGTGAAGAACTACGTCCAGGGATGCGCCGAATGTCAAAGGCACAAAGTCAACACACGCCCAACAAAGGCCCCGCTAATGCCTATAACCCCTAAGGAAGATGCGTTACCATTCGAAACTATAGCCCTCGATTTCATCACTAAGCTTCCCGTGTCGCAAGGCTACGACTCCATCCTTACCGTAACAGATCACGACTGCACCAAAGCATCCATATTCATACCTTGCAACGAAGAGATCTCGGCCGAAGAAACTGCAGGACTTTATGCGACCCATGTCTTCAAAAGATTCGGACTCCCCCTGAAGATCATCAGTGACAGAGACCCTCGCTTCGCATCAAAATTCACGAGAGAACTCTGCAAAATACTGGAGATCAAACAAAACATCTCTACGGCATACCATCCCCGAACGGACGGACAATCGGAAAGGACAAATCAATGGCTGGAACAATATCTCCGATTCTGGACTAACGAGCGACAGGACAACTGGGCGGCGTTCCTGCCGATAGCAGAATTCGCTCACAATAACTGGCCCCACGAGGCAACAAGGAAGTCCCCATTCTCGCTCCTCATGGGATATGACCCGCGCGCTGATTGGCTCGATAAGCCCTCTCCAATCCCGCAGGTCACCACGAGGTTGGAGCAATTCCGAGAAGCCCGAAAAGAAGCCCAGGAGCTTATCAAAAAGGCACAACTCATGTGGGTCAAACACCGAACCACCCCGGAATTCCGACTCGGAGATTATGTATGGTTGGAAGGACGCCATCTGAGGACCAATCAGCCAACTCCCAAACTAGCGGCCAGAAGGCACGGACCCTTCAAAATCACACGAGTTCTGTCACCGGTGAATTATCAACTGGAACTTCCCACACAGTGGAGTATCCACCCCGTGTTCCACATCGATCTTCTCACGCCCTATCGCGAAACGCTCATGCACGGAGAAAACTTCCAGCGCCCAGCACCCGATTTGGTGGAAGGGGAAGAAGAATACGAGGTCGAGAAGATTCTGGACCATCGGCTCTTCGGCAGAAGAAAACGCCTACAGTATCTAATCAAATGGAAGGGGTATCCAGACTCGGAGAACCAGTGGGTCGATAAGGATGACGTGTTCGCAGACGAGGCTATAGCTGAGTACCAATCATTGAATCCCCGACACGAGCATCGCTTAAGGAACAGCGCAAACCTGGCAACAGGCCCCATCATCCTCTCATCATCTTCATCCTGGCTTCCTCTCCTCCATTATCACAACAATGTCTATTCCCTCTGCCGCCGAGGCCATTCGCTCGAGTTGCCAACAACACGGGCCCCGTCACCTACCAAGAACTCTGCGACGCCCTCCAATCCACCATCCCGGCCAGCTACGCCGACGGAACCAGCAACCCCGCCACCTGGTGGATCCTCTCACAAGACGGACAGCGCATCAACGAGGTCCCTTTCACGACGGCCGAAGGTTGATCAGCTTCGCGCAGCTCTCCCAGAGTCTGCGCCTGCCTCACCTCGACCTATCCCAGTCAGAGTTGAGTATCGAACCGAAGAAGAAGCCCAAGACGCAAGCCACGGTCGACTGGGAGCAGTGGAAGGAGGATTGGTGGAGGCGAAGTAGCGGAGGACTGGCAGAGGGAGCAGCTCCGGAAGGCGGCCGAACGGAGGCGAGAAGCGCTTCGGAGGCGACGAGAGTGGATGCGGGAGAAGAGAGAGCGACAAGAGGCGAGGAGACAGTCCTCGAGCAAGTCCGAGGAAGCTTAGTGGATAGTTACCCAGCTGAGCATCCCTCTCATCTCTACCGCCACCGACACTGATGACCCCGCCGAAACCCCCTACGCCTGCGACACTCGGGGGCGCCCACTATACCGAGGCGGCGTGCGTGCCGACGCACCCCCTCCATTCCCACTATTCCGACTTCGACACACTACCATGGGCCCCCCACCTCACGGGTACCGATACAACCGCGGGGAGGACTTTAGTCCACTACCCCTATCAACGACGGACAGGGACGGACGCGTCAAGCCGCGTACGTCCAGGTCATCATGGGCTCCGACCCCATCGTACTCGGACTGGTGGAGGACAGCGAGAAGGTCTACTCGCAGCCGCTCTACGCCGAGCCGCACGTCAAGGCCACGGGGAAGGAGCAATATCCCCAGGAAGACATGCACCTATTCGCCAGGCGGTTATCACGACCGCCCTCGCCTCGATCGCGCGATCGGCGAGCTCCACGACGTGAGCCTGAAGGCGGAGGTCCATCGTTACCGGGCATACGCGTACGAGGCTGAGAGGATGGAGCAGCGGCTCCACCAACTCGCCGCCGCGCTCGGAGGGGTCAAGGCGGAGTTGGGGCGGAGTAAGTTCCGGCTCGAGATGGCTAACGCACTAGAGAGGATCGAGGAGGTACAGGAGGGATGGATGACGGGCCCTCGCCTTCGCCGGCGTCGTGGGCGCCACGGCTGAAAAGGGGGTGATGTAACGGACGGACTATACGAGGTACGAAGTGAGACGCTTACTACACGGTTGTGACTACAGTAGTAAGTAGAAATTAGTCACGGACTTGGATCAGTCATCACGAGTAGTACTAGCATGTGATTGTTAGTATTACTCATTACTAGGACAGCGGTAGTAGGGTTCGAGCTACTTACGCTACGGGTTATCGGACTCGCAGAGGAGCTTTAAAGCTACCTCTTACATGTATAAATAGTGGACTCGGAAGACCAAGATAAGCCATCTTGGTCTTCTTCGTAATACCACTTTCAATCTCCTCTATTTCGGACCTTCGCGTCTCGACTTCGTACTGTCCTTGAACTTCAATTCTAAGGCTTATCATCATTTCACGTCAACAAGTTCTCATCGCTTCTAGTCTTGACTCTGCGAGCCTTCTGGACTGCCTTAGTCGTGTACCAGGGGATCATCCGCACCTACCTGCGATATAACGAAACTCGCTAAGTCGTGAATGCCCTTGCATACGTCCAAGTCGGACTGACGCCAGTGGTAGCGTTACAACTACCCCATCAACGATGGACAAGGACGAACACGCCAGGCCGCGTACGTCCAAGTCATCATGGGCTCGGACCCCATCATCCTCGGCTTGGCGGAGGACAGCGAGAAGGTCTACTCGCAGCCTCTCTACACCGAGCCGCACATCAAGGCTATGGGGAAAGAGCAGTACCCACAGGAGGACATGTGCCTCTTCGCCGGCGGTTACCACGACCGCCCTCGCCTCGATCGCACGATCGGCAAGCTCCACGACGTGAGCCTCAAGGCGGAGGTTCATCGCTACCGAGCCTACGCGTACGAGGCTGAGAGGATGGAGCAACAGCTCCACCAGCTTGCCGCCGCGCTCGGGGGGGTCAAGGCGGAGTTGGGGCGGAGTAAGTTCCAACTCGAGATGGCTAATGCGCTAGAACGGATTGAGGAGGTGCAAGTGGGTTGGATGATGGGTCCCCGCCTTCGCCGGCGTCGTGGGCGCCGTGGCTGAAAAGGGGGTGATGTAACAATCGGGACTTTTATGGACAGACGCATGATACGGAAGGAGGTGATCTCTTACTATACGGTTATGACTACGATAGTAAGCAGGAATTAGTCATGGACTTAGTCACTATATGTCGTGTTAGCATGTGATTGCTAGCATGACTCATTACTAGGATAGCGGTAGTAGGGTTCGAGCTACTTACGCTACGGGTTATCGGACTCACAGAGGAGCTTTAAAGCTGCCTCTTATATGTATAAATAGTGGACTCGGAAGACCAAGACACGCCATCTTGGTCTTCTTCAGAATACCACTCGTATTCCTCTCTCTTCGGGTCTTCGTACCTCGACTTGTCGTTTTCCTTGACCTTCGAGTCTAAGGCTTTTACCATTTCACGTCATCAAGTATTCGTCATAGTGGTCTTGACCCTCAGGGCCCTTTGGACCGCCTTAGTCGTGTATCAAGGGATCCTTTGCACTTACCTGCGCTACAGCGAGACTCACTAAGTCGTGAACGCCTTTCTATGAGCTCAAGTCGAGCTAACGCTGTGGTAGCGTTACAGCAAGGCTCCTCTAAGACTCGAAGCGATGCAGTAGCAGAGGCTTCTGGGGACAACTGGGGTGGTGATAGAGCTTGTCTCCTCCTAAAGAGACAGCATAGGCAGGCACGAGTGTTCGCAATTAAGCGAGGCAGGGTGGAAAGTAAGGTGGTTTATTAAGACATCAGGATACGACGACCACGAAACGCTAAGTCGAAGATGAAGGGAGAGTCGGATCAAGCAAGACCAATACACAGTGATATTTCACACTGCACGAGGCTGCGGCAATAACCGATCACTCAGGAAAGATGTAGTGGGAAGTATAGAGCCACAAGGCTGTCTGCCTCAGTCTTCTCGACCTGTTGGCTGCCTCTCACGCCGGAGCGCTCTCAAACTTTTCTGTTTACTTCGTGTACAGCCGTCGCAGGCTAGGCCTGGCTGGCTCAAAGTCAAATTGCAGCTTATCTGGCGTGGTGACCAGTTCTGCAACCTGTGCCCAGAGCAGTCTACTGTGACCAGATAGACCCAATAAAGGCAAGCACACTGTATGCCGGTTTACGGACACTACAAATGTACCATGACTGCACAGATTCTGCTTACAAAGGTCCACAGGCAAAGAGTGAGGTGGATAATACTAGGGACTGGTGGACGTCTACCACCTAAAGAAAGGATCAAACGACTGGTGAGCGATGAAGAGCTCAAGAGTGTGAAGGAACTTGTCCTAATGTAGCAGTATGACTATCAGCTACGCCGGGCCAAGGAGAGTTGGAGTGAACTGTCAAGGGTGAAGACTCAACGCCGGTGCGGAGATAAATCACGCGCTAGAACCTACAGATGATGTGGAGCGTGCGTCAGCGTACGACCTTTATACAAGGTCAAAGTGCAGTGTCACACAAAGGCAGGCTGAGTGGAGAACCAAGAGGACAAGTTAGATTGGAAGAGAGTAAGGAAGTACAATAAATGCGCACCTGAGTGGAGAACCAAGAGGACAAGTTGGTTCCACTCAGGACGCTACAGTGTCACGTCTCAGCCAGGACGTTCGGGGTTCCGTCAGAAGAAGTTCGGAATAGAACTTCAGAAGGCGGATTTAGAGAGCGATCGATAATGATGTTGGACTAAGGTCTTTCACTTAGTCAAGAGAATGCTAGAGACGAGTGGGACGCGCTGTCACTTCAAGGTGAAGCAAACTCTGGCTGGATTGTCAAACAAAACTGAGACAAGTGACTACAGTCTGAATGTTACGTTTGGCCCTCCAGAACGCGCCACTACGCCACCCCGTAAATCAGAAGACTCCCCCCCCAGTGCAGTTCGTTGCCTGGAGTCCCGCAAAAGACCCTTTGGACGCTGAAGCGCAAGCAGCCGAAGAAGCCGAGGCTAGGGAACGCCTCTGGAAGTTCCATCAAAGTCGCGCTCTGCACCTGCGCGCAGCTATACTGGCCACCCAGTATATGTTCCCACAAGATCCACCTCAACGTCCGGAAGATTAGCGCCCGATGACGTCATTGCCTGTCACGTGACCCTGGCACGTGACCTGGCCTAGAATGCACCAGAAGAATCCAGATGAGCTTGTGCCTGGATTGGAACGTGTGTTATCGATTGTGCCTGGTTTGTGATCCGTTACCATATTCGTCTTGACTTTCCCGTGCCTTGTCCCTGTGGCTTGATGCGCCCATGGACTGTATGTTTCAGCCACCATCAGTGGTGTTGGACATGTGCTTTCCGCAGTTCCACAGTTTCCGCAGCATTCCTAGGACCGTTGTATTAGGGTTTCAGCTGAGTTCCAATAGCTCCCCTCCCGAGTATAAGTAGTACGTAGAAGCGACCTTAGACGGTAGCTTTGACTTCTTGTATCTTCCGTACAACCCAGTCCGAGTAATCCCCAGTCCCCTTTGCTCTCAATCCCCATCCTCCTCTCTTTGCCCTACGTGCCCTCGGAGTTAGTCCAGCATTACAGCGGCGTCCGTACCCTACGCAGACCTCGGAGTTAGCCCCTCTGCTATAGCGGTGTCCTTCCCCTTCCCTTCCTATCACGTGACCGATTGATTGAGCGTGCAAGCTCAGTGTATACGAGCGAAGTCATTCTTTTCTTTTACCTTTTTGTTGCCATCCGAGTCCTACAGATCGTCCGTTTCGGACTTATCCTTGAAGACCAAGAACGAAGGCAAGTGCTAGCTCAAGCGACAGAACTAGAGCGAGTCAACACCTAGGTCGTTAGGAATCCCTGAAGACCGGTCGAGTGCGATCTCCCGAAGTGCACCCTATGGAGCGTAACACTGAACTACGTGCTTTTATATCCTACAGACTGGGATTTTCATAGACCGTTTTCTGTAATGTGTTAGAGCCACATCAGGAGTCCTATGAGCTGTCATTCCATGTCAACTTCCGACTATTCTCCGAATTTCGTCATCATCGAGTCACGTGTCACGTGATTGTGACACTACCCCCTCCTCAGACCCTGCGCACCCCATTCCTGGCAGTTTCCTCGATACGTCTTACACGCTCTGGATTAGTACGGTTGTAAGGCTCAGGTCGGGGTGAATGAATAATCCGCTTCGGGCAAGGCGCTCCAAAGCCCAGGTGATGAACAGGAACGCTGCAACGCGCAGCGTGTTCGCACAATACGTGGGGTCGGGGGCAGAGCCTGGCAGCGTGGTTCTGGTCACAGTAGAGACAAATAGAGCCCTGTTGCTCTTCTCCGTGCAGGTCGGGACGAGCTAGAGGGAGGTTTCGGTTAAGCGGGACAGGTAAGTCGCGCAGGGCGGGGAGGAATGGGGATTGGCGCCAAGTCTTCCAGATGGTCGAGGTGGGCTCTGTACCTGCGGTCGTTGGAATCGGCTTCGGTGATGTGATAGATGTTGAGCCTGCAGGGTAAGGGTTGCGGGAGGAACGGGAATATGTGTGACGAAATGTTTGAGGCGCGGAGGCGTCGGTCAATGTCTTTGGCGCCTGCCAACCAGTCGTTCCAAGCGATGTCCAGATCTCTCATACGCGCGAACAATTCTTGCTTCCTCTTCATCGACATTCTGAAGTGATGGACGTCTGCCACCGCTCCTGGGTCTGCTACTAGCACCAATGCCCTGTCGACCTCATTACGCGCAGTGTGATCAGCTGAAAACAACGCTAACGAGTGCCCGGTGGGCACTCCGGCGTCCATTCTGGCCGGCATCGGTAGGGCGCAGAGTGGTTTGTAGTACTGCGGCTTGTCCTTTCCCTCTGTCCCCAATGCTACCGGTTGTTCTCTCTGATTTATGACGAACCGGATGTACGGAGCCTGGCCGCATGACCCATCTTTGAAAGGGATTTCGAAGGAATATGGTTTGGTGCACCTCGAGACTCGCCATCCGACGCCCGGGTGTTCTGGCCCGGGTTCGAAGGCCGGCCTAAAGTCAGCAGCCACTGCGGCGCCCCCTGTCGACGACGGCATAATGTAAGTGAGTTCGGTAGAGGGATCCGAGGTGGTAGGCCCTCCCGAGGTCGTTTCAGTCGGGTGGATCGGCGACGGAGTGGTTTCTGGGTAGATAATTGGGGGAGGAATGTCGTCGGGATAGATACCGTGGTTTCGGATCCTCTCAGCGACTAATTCCTCTACCTTGTCACGTTGCAGTCTCTCTCGCCAATTAGCCCTAGCTCTAGAGTGACGATGCCAACGGCCGTCCAGTACTTGATAAGTGGCATAGCTGAATGAGTCATCCCGTGTGCGGGGAGTGTCGGCCCTAGCGTCGTGATCATTGGGTACCCACGACCAAGCCTCTACCTGTCATTCTATGAAGTCTGTCGCCGTAAGAGAGAGCTCCCAGTGCTGGACTCGATAATGCTGAGGAGGACGACGTGAGCCATATCCGAAAAGATCCATTTCGATGTTGTTGAGCTCTATGCCAGCGATGCGGTCTTTATACTCTTGAACTAGTTCCGGGGTGTGGACCCCCGACTCTGGCTCCCAGCTGTCGTGAGTGTCTGAATATCCCTTCCAATGGATCAAGTATTGCGTAGTCCGTTTGCGTCCAACTTTTTGTTCTCCTCTGATTTCTTCTACCTCCCACATTTCTTCTCCATCAACTATATCGGGTAGTGGCTCTTCGAATGTTCGCCCATTGAGCGCCGTTTCCGTGTAGGGCATTAGAAGGGAAGTGTGGAAGACATTGTGAATTTTCCAATTTTTGGGGAGCGCTAGCTGGTACGATGTTTTCGATACTTCTTTAGCCACTAAGAAGGGCCCATATCGCTTCGGGGCTAGCTTAGCTGTTGGGTGTGAGGTTTTTAAATGTTTTGCTTCCAGCCACACTTTCTGTCCTATCCGGAATCCCTCGAAATTAGTCATTACAACCCAGGATTCTTGCGCCTTTTTCATGGCTTTGTGGGCTTCTTTTCGGATTTCTCCTAGGAGCTTCAGACGTTTGGTGGCTTCTTCAGCATTTGTCTTCGTGTTAGAGGGTTGGTGGACATGAGGAATGAAGCCAAAGAGGAGTTCGAAGGGGGTCTTCTTCATCGTCTCCGACTTCCAGGCGTTAAGCGTGTATTGTGCTATCGGTAGCCACTTAGCCCAGTCGTTGCGATGGTTGCTGAAGATCCTTAGGTATTGTTCTAGACGCTGATTAGTTTGCTCCGACTGCCCGTCAGTCTGAGGGTGGTAGGCAGTGCTGATGTTCTGTTCGACCTTTAGTGCCTTTGTTATCTCTCTGAAGACCTTTGCCGTAAAATGTGGATCTCGATCTGAGATTATTCTTGCTGGTAGACTGTAGTGCGGGAGGACTCTGTCCATGTATAGCTTGGCTACACCCAGGGCATCAATTGTTTCGTTGCATGCAATGAAGATGCTGCACTTTGTGCAACCTTGATCTGTGATAGTCAAGATTGTGTCGTACCCCTTTGATTTCGGTAATTTAGTAATAAAGTCCATGGCTATTACTTGGAAGGGAAGACGGGCTTCTTCATGAGAGATCGGGTAGACTGGGATCTTGGCTCTTCCCAGCATATTTTTATTTGCCTGACACGTGAGACAGCCTTTGATGTACTCTGTTACATTTTCTTTCATCTTGGGCCACCAGTAGTGTCGTTGTACTGCGTTGAGCGTTTTTGCGATTCCGGGGTGGCCAGCGGTTGGTGTGTCATGAAACAATGAAATCACCCCCCATCTAAGACTGTCATCGTCCACGATGACCAGGCGGGAATCATGGAAGAATAGGTCGTCATCCTGGGTGACGTGAAATGGACCGACAAGTCGCCACAGTTCCTCCAAGTGGTTCTTTTGAGCGGCGCGGAGGCGATCATCGAGCGTGGCGATTTCTATGGCTGTGACAAAGAGGGATGGCGGCAATACGACGACTTCTGTGTTATCTGTAACATCGCCCTGGTCGAATTTTGGGTGTCTCGATAGTGGATCTGCTTGCAATAGATGTCCAGGGCGATGGACCAGTTCTAGATTGTAGTCCGATAGGGTATTCACTAGGCGTGCTACGCGTCTACTGATCTTCTGGGGGTGCCTGTAGTAAAGTAGGTTTGCGTGATCGATATATACCGTGACTGGGAATGGCCCCCCGACGAGGAGATGTCTCCAGTGCTCGAGACCTCTAATCAGGGCTAAGAATTCCCGGTCGTACACATCGTAGTTCTTCTCTGCATCTGAAAAGGTACGAGACAGATAGCTGACGACTTGCGGCTTTCCCTGCTGATCCTTTTGAGTTAGTATAGCGCCGCTGGCATACGCAGATGCATCCGTTTGTAGTTCGTATGGGAACCAGGGGTCTGGCTGCCGCAGTGTTGGTTGGCTAGTAGCAATGTCGAGTAATTTCATCAGAGCTTCTGTATGCTCCGCGGTCCAGATGAAGGGTGTATCCTTCTTCAGGAGATTATTCAACGGTCATGCGATGCTTGCGAAATTTCGGATGAATGGTCTTTGATAGTTTAGGACCCCAAGAGTGGATCTTACTTGCTTGACCGAGGATAATACTCGCGGCCAGTCTCTGAGTCCCGAGACCTTATCGTCCCCCATACGGATGATGCCTTGTTTAATAGTCATCCCCAAGTAATCGATTTCCTTTGTTTCGAACGCGCATTTGGATAATTTGAGGAAGTAACTTTCTTGCAAGAAGATGCTTAGAACCGCGCTGACGATGAGGCGGTGTCGTTCGAGATCATCTTCGGTGGCGATGAGTACGTCATCCATGTAGACGTAGAGTTCTCTGGGGTACTTGTCGAGCAGAGGTCTTAGCATTTGATTCATAGCTCTCGAGAATGTGGCTGGTGAGTTGGTCAGCCCGAAGAACATGACCATGGGCTCGAAGAGACCAAGCGGTGTTTTGAATGCTGCTTTCCATTGGTCTCCTTCTTTGATCCTGATATTATTGTACCCCCAGCGTATGTCGAATTTCGTGAAGAGACTTTTATTTCCCAATGACGTCAGGATGCTTTCAATAAGCGGCAATGGATATTCATCCCGTACTGTCCACACGTTAAGAGCTTTCTAGTCTTGCACCGGCCTGAGTTTTCCATCTTTCTTTTTGATGAAGAATATGGGCGAGGCATAGGGTGACTTGGATTCTCGGATGTACCCTTTACTCAAGTGTTCAGACAGGAAAGCGCGAAGATGTTCCATTTCAGTAAGGTTCATAGGGTACAATTTGGTGCCTAAGCTAGTAGGAGCCCCTTCTTTCAGTACGATAGCGTGGTCATCTTCTCTCTCCGGTGGAAAACGTTGCGTGGCTTCTTCCGAGAATACGATCGAGTAATTGGAATACACTTTTGGCAGTTCGATTCCTTCGTTAGCGCCACTTCCCGCGGCAATAGCCATCTTTTGTGCGATTGTCTTGTTGATCTGGGCCCCTCCTTGTCCCAAGGTGAAAGGCCCTCCTTCGTAACTACGCATTGCCCAGTCGATGACTGGCTTATGGGTTTCAAACCATGGGAGTCCCAGGATGGCACGGCATGACCCGAGATTAGTGACAAAGAACGTTAATGCCAGTTTGTCTCCTCCATCCCCGAGCGTAAGAATACACTGCTGCTTTAGTGTCCCATTAACGTTGGTAGTCCCATCTGCGTTGCGCACGTTAATCTGTTCGATGGCGGTGGCTACGAATCCGAAGAGTTTGACAGCAGTGTGATCGATGAAATTTCCTGAAGCCCCTGTGTCCAGGAGAATATTGAGTTCTTGATTCGTCCCCGGGATCCTGGCTTGGAAGGTGAGTGAATTGTCTCGGCTACTCTGTAACGCGTTGATTTCCTCCATGTCGTCGGTTGACGTATCGAGGAGGAGCGTTGAGATCAAATCGTGTCTTTCCGAGGATCTGAGTTTCAGTAGGATGTTACGAGCTTCCGTTACGGTAGGGGTCTTGGCTTCTTCTGCTGCTTTGTCGTCTGTTGCCACATTATTGACTCTCTGTGTCTGGGTTTTCTTTGGACATTTGTTCGAAAGGTGCCCCTGGGCCATGCAGCGGAAGCAGCGCCCTTCTCTCTGACATTTTTCTTTTTCCTCTGGCGTCCACTTGCGTTGCCACGCTGGCTTGTTTCCTCCTGCTTGGATATTATCAACGTCCATGGGTATGACTTGACTGTGGCTAGGTTTGTTTTGCTTGGGCGTCTGTGTAGGACCTGTCTGCGGGATACTCTTTCTGCATGTTTATCTGGGCAATGGCATTCGTAATGGTGCGGAACCGTTGCGATTCTTCTCTGGCTGCCTCTTGCCATTCTCTCATTGTTCTCGGCATTTTGGGCCTCCTGAGGCATCCGATCAAGAGGCCTTTCTTCAACCCACGACGGAAGAATTCAAGAGTTCCGCTTGCAGTCAAGGTCCCAATTTGCGGCGGTAGCCAGCCTTTCGAACGTGGCAATGTACGAATCCACGTCTTCGTTTTTCATGGTGAGCGAGATTAGTTGTTGATGAGTGTTCTGCTCGCTCAATGTGTCTGTCCAGGCGTCTTTAAAGGCTGTTTCAAAGGCAGTCCAGAGCGCCTCATCTGTTTCGTCAAGCTTTGGTACGCGCATAGTTACGCTCGCATCAAGTTCTTTACTGATTTTGTCTGCCCAGTCATCAACGGCAGGTCTGCGTATGTAGGATAGGGCGAGTCCCACGCACGAATAGGGAGTAACCATTAGTTTGTGGTTTCGATTGATATGTTTATATTGATGGAACTCTCGTAGGAATTGAATGCTTTTATTTCTTTCGCCGTTAAATTCCTTAGGAGCTTGTCCTTTCAATGCTCCCGTTTCAGGTGCTGGTTTCATTGTCATCGTGGGTGGTGGAGCAGAGATGTATGGAAGGACCGGGAGTGCGGGGGGGAGAACAGTCGAGCGAGTGTGTCTTTTTCCTTTCCGAGATTCCAAGTCTGACGACGAGCTAGATTCTTTAGCCTGCGTTCGCCATGTATGAGGATCGTTAGTGGTGTGTCCTAGAGTTTGCAGCCCCCACAATGAAGGATTTTCGATTCAACTGGAATTATGCGTATACCAGTCGTTTGTCTCTCTGTATACTTCGTACCAAGCGTCTTCAGCTTTGAAGTATTCGACATCGATGGCCTGTCTATTGCCAGCGATGATCCTATAACCACGAGTTCCTTCCCAGAAGCTTCCTCCTCCAGAGAGTTGATTAACACTTGGGGTCGTGCGACGTACAACGATGCGTTGTTCGGTGAAGTCTGTGGGGTCTAGTGCGGGTTCGATGAACGCGCGGTCGGGTGATGCTTTCGGGGTGAACAACGTCAATTGCGTATGTTCCAGGATGACTCTGCGGAGGTTCTAGGCTGACCTCACTGTCCGTGTCTGTCTGAGTTCGTTGATACCGCGCACAACCAGCGCGGGTCCGGGTGAAGGTCTCAGTTTTTGTTACGTCTCAGCCGGGACGTTCGGGGTTCCGTCGGAAGAAGTTCAGAATAGAACTTCAGAAGGCGGATTTAGAGAGTGATCAATAATGATGTCGGACTAAGGTCTTTCACTTAGTCAAGAGAATGCTAGAGACGAGTGGGACGCGCTGTCACTTCAAGGTGAAGCAAACTCTGGCTGGATTGTCAAACGAAACTGAGACAAGTGACTACAGTCTGAACTATGTGCTTTTATATCCTACAGACTGGGATTTTCGTAGACCGTTTTCTGTAATGTGTTAGAGCCACGTCAGGAGTCCTATGAGCTGTCATTCCACGTCAACTTCCGACTATTCTCCGAATTTCGTCATCATCGAGTCACGTGTCACGTGATCGTGACATACAGACAAGCTTAAGTATCTACTGCAGCTGCGATTAAGTCGGAGCTTGAACACTGTTACTAAGTGTAAAGTAATCGACTATGACTAAAGAGCTGACGTGTCATGTCTATTAATAGCCTTATCTTTAGTGCTGACTGATGCACTGTCATCAAGGCTGACTACGTATGACGTGTCGCTGAGTAAAACCTAATACAGCGCGTAATACATGTCTACTAAGCGTAATCTAGAGTGTACTAGAAGGTTCTATCCTTATCTACCAATTAGAGAGTCTGTCCATATATAGACTGTGACCAAAAAGGGGATGTCCCATGTATGGGAATACTTTCCCAGGGTCACGTGATGAAAAGTGCACGATATTTCACGTGACTAACTAGAGAATGTGATGGCAGGTCACATGATCCACAAAAGGCAAAAATGAACGCGTCCATGACAGTGGCTCTGACGAATACTTCATCTGGTAGTACCGTGACGTGTTCATTGTCACCTTCTCCTTGGTTGTAGTCAGGGCATCTAGATAGTGCATTGGCTCTTCCATTTGCTGTACCTTTGATATGGTGAATCTCAATATTGTACTCAGAGAGTTCAAGTACTTCCTGGGCTACTCAGCGGCTTATCTTTTGTGGTGAGCACCAGTACTGTAGGTTCATGTGATCCAAGAAGACCTTAATCTTGTGGGGTGATCTGGCCAGATAGTGGCACCAATTCCTCAACGCCTTGACGATTGCTAAAAGTTCCAGGTCATAGATGTCGTAGTTCCGTTCCGCGGCACTGAGGGTGTTTGAGTAGTACATGATGGGGTGTCTTTTGCCGTCTTCTTTGCGCTGGAGTAGTACTGCTCCTACTGCAAATCCTGATGCATCCACTTCTAGTTCAAATTGATCTTCCAAATTGGCGTGCATGAGTACCGGTTCTTCCATGACGAGTTTCTTGATCTTGTCAAATGCTTCTTGTTCTGCGGTTGTCCATGTCCATTCTGTGTCTTTGCGTGTGAGTTTGTTGAGGGGTTGTGTGTAGGTGGCAAAATTTCAAATGAAAGTGTGGTAGAAATTGCAAAAACCTTGGAAGGATTGCACCTGTTTGATGTTCTTTGGAGTAGGCCAGTCTTTGATGCCGGAAATTTTGACGGGGTCCATGCGAGTCACCCCCTTTTCAATGATTACCCCCAGGTAATTGATGCTAGGAGCGTGGAAGATGCAATTTTCTGGTTTGAGGAAGAGGTCATTCTGTTTCAGTAAGTCTAATACGTCGTGTTCCACGTCGATGTGTGCCTGTTCATTAGACTGTGTTGCAATGCCGATGTCGTCCATGTATACCCTAATGACTGTCCCTTTTTTCTCGTGATGGGCGATGAGATCTTTACAGATCTCGTTCATCATGGTTTGGAAGGTGGCTGGGGAGTTTGTTAATCTGAAGAACATCACCATAGGTTCGAAAAGTCTGTAATGCGTTTTGAACGCAGCTTTCTCTTGATCTCCTTCCTTGATGCATACATTGTTATACCCCCAGCGAATGTCAAGTTTGGTGAATATAAAGGCTCCACTGAGGTTGGCTGTTACGTTTCGTTCTCGGACTGCCCGGCCCGGTCGTGGACTCTGACGTATTCGCGATGACTCGGTATGTCAGATGTAATGTGTCATGGACTTCGGATCTTAATGCCTCGTGTCTCGGCTGACTGATGATCTCTATTGTTGTACGTACTAACGATTACGCCTGCTGACTGATGACCCTATTGTTGTACGCGTTGTGGATTACGACGACGACTGCGCATCCTATTATTAGAATACGCTACTTACGCTATTGGCTACTTACAAGTTTGAGCGGAGTTGGAACTAACTCCCTTACATGTATTTAAGCTCGTAGTAGTACAGACCAGGATCCCCATCTTGGTCTTCTTCGAATACCACCTTCTAACTCGTCTTCTGTGCTAAGGGCCTGTAGTCGCCCTTAAGTGAACTAGCTCCGGCATATCCCTTAGAGACCAAGGGGGATCCCCGTGACACTATCTCCATATTCCTTCGTGAATGGTAGATTCACCGATAGTACCTTACCCGCCTGGAACTACGTGCCACCTCGTCTTCGAATATCTCAACGCTAGGACCACCCGTCCGACTCATTGCTACTACATTGTTGACAACCTTCAGTGGGAGTACGTCCACACAGTTCCAAGCCCACCAGCAGGAGTTCCCGTAGAAGAAACTCTCTATACGTATAGAGATTCCACCGGCACGTATCAGCCTCATCCCGCAGTCTTTCCACTAGCGGATACACGCAGATTCTATCCCCGAGGGAACCCACGTTACAACAGCGCCTAAGTCAGGCAAACGTCCGTGGTAGACGTTACATTAAGACCAAGATCCTTCAACGTGGCTTCCGCAGTAACAACCCGCGACCTTTGGATTCCATTCCGACCCTATCACATTGACAGAAGAGGGGAACGCAACGTCCCCAAGCAATACCTCAAAGAGGCCTTTTGGCAGACAGAACAAGGAGACCCAGGCTACGCAGTCCTCTACACTTACAAGGACGGAAAGACCGGACTCATCCCGGTAGAATTTAACTTTGAACACACCTGTTGGACAGAACTCAAGTGGGACGCCCTCCACTACAAACTACAAGTAGTCCGACCCGCAGGATCAAGCCTCAAACTCGACATACTACAGAGCAAAGTCACCACCAGAGATCAGTGGGGGCCCATCGACGGACAAGAAGAAGAACCAGTTCGCTCTCCCACTCCAAAGACGCCCGCACCATCCCCTTCGTTGGGAAGCAACCCAGAGGAAATTCGAATCCTCGAAGCACAAGCCGAAGAAGAAGAAGCGCAACTGGGATTATTAGCTGAGTCCATCCCCACAGACATGACCACCACTATCACCGAGCAACCCACCACGTTCCAGGAACCCGCGCGCATCAGCCGTGGAGAAGACCCCCCTCCAGGAGGACACGGAGGAGGCGGAGGAGGCGGTGGAGGAGGCGGTGGAGGAGGCGACCCAGGAGGACCCCTCTTCACCGGACCCAATGTATCAAGCGGGACCAAACCCGAGAAGTTCATGGGCAAGGAACCCCTCGTATTCACCGGAGACCGCACTAAAGTCCAACAATTCCTCACCCAATGGGAGCTATTCGTAGAAACCAATTACGATAACCCTGCGTTCACCCTTCCCTACCGCAAAGCGCTAATCTTCCTGACCTATATCCAAGGAGAACACGTCAACAAATGGGTCCTCTCCACCACCAAGTGGATCAAGGCCTACAAGGCCAAGCACGGCCCCTACGATAGGTGGATTTGGGAAGCTATCGAACTTGGCTTCCGCAACACGTTCGCCGACACCCTCGAAAAAGAAAGGGCGCAACAAGAGCTCCAGAAAGGCTTCCGCATGGAAGGACAAGACATCGACTCGTACATCGCCAAATTCGAGAAAGCGGTCCGAGAAGCGGGGTACCGTTTCGACGACTCGCTCGTTCTGGATAAATTCACCAGCGGACTTCCGGTGGAACTATACAAGAATGCCTACAACTTCCACAGCCCGAACACGTACGCACAATGGAAGGTAGCCGCATTAGAACAACAGCGCAAGTGGATGCATCTTCAAACACGTTTGGGGGGACGTAAACCCCTAGGACCCGGTAAGCCAGGCAACACCTCCCTCAGAACATTCAATGCTCCAAATCGTCCGCAGCAACCGCGCCAAGGGTGGCAGGCGTTTAGGAATCACCCCGACGCCATGGACACCACACCAGGAAGGGTTAGAGCCAGGCTCGCGGGATCTGAAGAAATCGACTACTCCAGACCCCCATACACTCAACAAGGGGGACGGCCGAATCAAGGAATCATCGACAAAAAGAATCTTCTTTGCTACAACTGTGGCAAAGCGGGCCACTTCCAACGCGACTGTCGACAGCCCCGCCGCCCGCGCAACAACGCGAACTGGCAACCGCGCCAAGGACGCGGGGCATTTATAGAAGAAATTCAAAGCGTAGCCGAGGAACCCCTAATCCAACTTGAAGATGATGGCGGCAGTAGCCACGGCGCCCGCGCCACCACTGATACGCCACAAGAACGGGCGACCAGCTGGATAAACGGAGTTCGAAATCTCGACGATGAGGCCAGGGACCTAGTAGTTCGGGACTTATTGGGGCGAGAGGATTTTCAAAGCGCCTAAACCCGACGGCCTGGGTGAGGGCATTACGGTGTAATTCTGTGTTCATAACGCGCTATCAATCTATGCATGTTCCAGTTTCATTGCGCGCAAGTTACGCCATGGCCAACAAAAGAGCACTAGTGGACTCCGGAGCCACAAACAACTTCATACACCCGGACTTCGTCAAACGAATGAGGCTAGGCTCCAGAGAGCTAGAGCGTCATCGAAAGATCTGGAACATCGACGGCACACACAACAAAGGGGGCAAAATCACCCATTACGTGGATCTAGAAGTACAAACCAAGGGAATCGTCAAAGAAATGAGATTCCTAGTCACCGACGTAGGAGGGGAGGACATCATCCTAGGATATCCCTGGCTAGCAACCTTCCAGCCCGACATCCAATGGGCCACTGCCACCCTAAACGAAGCTGAGTACCCAGTAGTCCTGCGAACTACAAACCCCTCAAAACCCCGGATAGATCCGGTCATCGCCAGACTCGTACTCGAGAAGCTGCTACTACGGAACAAGCAGAAGATCGAGGAACAGCTCAAAAGGGAATGCGACCTCGAAAACACTCGCCTTCGCGCAACAATGTCAACGGAAATGGCGATCGAACGCCAGCAATACACGGAAGCAAAACGGTACCGGAAGAATATCAAAGGCACGTCAAAATCTTTAGCGAAGAAGAATCGA
>JAKELG010000432.1:0-31019 GCA_021527035.1 Lactarius vividus | reverse complement strand
GTAGAACTCTACAAGAACACCTACAACTTCCACAGCCCAAACACGTACGCCCAGTGGAAAGTGGCGGCACTGGAACAACAACGCAAATGGATGCACTTGCAAACGCGTTTGGGGGGACGTAAACCCCCGGGACCCGGTAAGCCCGGCAATACCTCCCTTAGAACGTTCAACGCTCCAAATCGTCCACAGCCACGCCAAGGATGGCAAGCATTCAGAAATCATCCCGACGCCATGGACACTACACCCGGAAGAGTCAGAGCCAGGCTCGCCGGATCTGAAGAGATCGACTACGCCAAACCCCCGTACACCCAACAGGGGGGACGCCCGAATCAAGGGATCATCGATAAGAAGAATCTGCTCTGCTACAACTGCGGCAAGGCAGGCCACTTCCAACGCGACTGTCGTCAACCCCGTCGACCGCGCCCTAACGCGAACTGGCAACCCCGCCAGGGGCGTGGAGCCTTCATTGAAGAAGTTCAAAGCGTAGCGGAAGAACCCCTTATCCAATTCGAGGACGATAACGGCAGTAGCCGCGGCGCCCGCGCCACCACTGATACGCCACAAGAACGGGCGACCAGCTGGATAAACGGAGTTCGAAACCTCGATGACGAAGCCAGGGACTTGGTAGTTCGGGACTTGTTGGGGCGAGAGGATTTTCAAAGCGCCTGAACCCGACGGCCTGGGTGAGGGCACTACGGTGTAATTCTGTGTTCATAACGCGCTATCAATCTATGCATGTTCCAGTTTCATTGCGCGCAAGTTACGCCATGGCCGACAAACGAGCTCTAGTGGACTCCGGAGCCACTAATAACTTTATACATCCGGACTTCGTCAAACGAATGAGGCTAGGCCTCAAGGAACTAGACCGTCATCGAAAGATCTGGAACATTGACGGCACGCACAACAAAGGGGGCAAAATCACCCACTGCGTGGATCTAGAAGTACAAACCAAAGGAGTCAAGAAGGAAATGCGATTCCTAGTCACCGACGTAGGGGGAGAAGACATCATACTCGGATACCCCTGGCTGGCAACGTTCCAACCCGATATCCAATGGGCCACGGCTACCCTAAACGAAGCTGAGTACCCAGTCGTCCTCCGCACTATCAATCCCACAAAACCACGGATAGATCCAGTGATCGCTAGACTCGTACTCGAAAAGTTGCTACTACCCAACAAACAGAAAATCGAGGCACAACTCAAGAAGGAATGCGACCTCGAGGACACGCGCCTCCGCGCAACAATGTCAACGGAAATGGCGATCGAAGCCAAACAATACACGGAAGCAAAAACGGTACCGGCAGAATATCAAAGGCACGTCAAAATCTTCAGCGAAGAAGAATCGAACCGATTCCCACTATCAAAACCGTGGGATCACGCAATCGACTTCAAGCCAAACGCCCCGGATACTATCGACTGCAAGGTCTATCCCATGAGCCAAGCAGAAGATGTAGCGCTGAAGGAATGGGTCGACGAACAACTGGCCAAAGGATACATCAGACCATCAAAATCCCCGTACGCATCATCCTTTTTCTTCATTAAAAAGAAGGACGGAAAGCTACGCCCTGTACAGGACTACCGAAACATCAACAACTGGACTATACGCAATCAGTACCCTCTCCCGCTCATCCCTGAACTAATCGCCGACCTAAGCGGAGCATTCATATTCACCAAACTGGATATCCGCTGGGGGTACAACAACGTCAGGATTAAAGAAGGGGACCAGGAAAAAGCGGCGTTCAAAACAAAATACGGACTCTTTGAACCAACGGTAATGTTCTTCGGGCTAACCAACTCTCCGGCAACCTTCCAAACCATGATGAATGAAATCTGCAAAGACCTCATCGCATACCATGAAACAAAGGGAACGACCATCAGGGTATATATGGACGACATAGGGATAGCTACTCGATCTACGGAACAGGCACATATTGACGCGGTACACGACGTATTGGACCTCTTGGAAGAAAACGACTTGTTCCTCAAACCGGAAAAATGCATCTTCCACGCCCCTAGCATCGATTACCTGGGGGTAATCATTGAAAAGGGGGTGACACGCATGGACCCCGTCAAAATTTCGGGCATCAAAGATTGGCCAACCCCCAAAAACGTCAAACAGGTGTGATCGTTCCTAGGCTTCTGCAACTTTTACCGCGCTTTCATTCGAAATTTTGCCACGCACGCACGACCCCTCAACAAACTCACACGCAAAGACACCGAATGGATATGGACAACCACGGAACAAGAAGCCTTCGACAAAATCAAGAAACTCGTTACGGAAGAGCCAGTGCTCGCACACGCAAAGCTGGAAGATCAGTTCGAGCTAGAAGTAGATGCCTCGGGATTCGCAGTAGGAGCAGTACTACTCCAGCGCAAAGAAGACGGCAAGAGGCACCCCATTGCGTACTATTCAAACACTCTCAGCGCTGCGGAACGAAACTACGACATATATGACTTAGAGCTACTAGCAATCGTCAAAGCACTCCGAAACTGGCGACACTACCTGGCCGGATCTCCACACAAGATCAAAGTCTTCTCGGACCATATGAACCTCCAATATTGGCGCTCCCCACAAAAGATAAGCCGCCGAGTCGCGAGGGAAGTACTAGAACTCTCCGAATACGACATTGAGATTCACCACATCAAAGGTACGGCAAATGGAAGAGCCGACGCCTTATCTAGATGCCCGGATTACGACCAAGGAGAAGGCGACAACGAGCAGGTAACGGTACTACCCGATGAAATCTTTGTCAGGGCCGCAGCAATAGATACCACGGAAGACCCCCTCCGCATCAACGCCACCATCTCGGTGCAAGAAATGGAAAAGATAAACCCGGTATACGCCCAGAACAAAGATAAGCTCCGCCCTTGGATAGATCCCCACGGACTAAAGGAGATCGAAGGAACCTGGTACAAAGACGGACGCCGAGTGGTCACAGGAGGGCTCCTGGAAAAAAGAGAACTCATCAAGAACCATCACGACCCTCCGGTATACGGACACCCGGGAATCAGCCGAACGATCAAACTTGTGGAAAGATACTACTGGTGGCCGGGCCTCAGGAACGAAATCATGGAATACGTCAAGGGGTGCGCTGACTGCCAGCGCATCAAAGTCAACACGAGGGCCATCAAGGCGCCACTACGCCCAATCTTCCCAAAACCCGAAGCTATGCCGTTTGAAACTATCGCTCTTGATTTCATCACTAAACTCCCAGAAGCACAGGGCTGCGATACGATCCTCACGATAACGGATCATGACTGCACGAAAATGTCCCTCTTCATCCCCTGCCAAGAAGAGATCTCGGCCGAAGGAACGGCCGCCTTGTACGTCAAACACGTGTTTCCCCGATTCGGACTCCCGGGCAAAATCATCAGCGACCGGGATCCCCGATTTGCCTCCAAATTCACACGGGAACTCTGTAAGATACTCGGCATCGAACAAAACATCTCCACAGCCTATCACCCAAGGACGGATGGACAGTCAGAACGCACGAACCAATGGCTGGAGCAATACCTGCGGTTTTGGGTCAACGAACGACAAGACGACTGGATCCACTACCTTCCCATGGCTGAGTTCACACATAACAACTGGCCCAGTGAAACCACTAAAGAATCCCCGTTCCAGCTCCTCATGGGATACAACCCTCGTGCCGATTGGACCGACAGGCCGTCCCCGATACCCCAAGTGGCGTTAAGGGTCAAACAGTTCAAAGAACTCCGCCAGCGCGCGCAGTCACTGATGATCAAAGCACAGCAGGGGTGGATCAAGGCTAAAGATACGCCCAAGTTCCAAATCGGAGACCAAGTGTGGCTTGAAGGACGCCACCTACGTACACACCAACCGACGGCAAAACTCGCGGCGCGACGCCACGGCCCCTTTAAGGTCGCTCAGGTGATGTCCGCAGTCAACTACAGATTAGAACTTCCCACACAGTGGCAGATCCATCCAGTGTTCCATGTGGACCTCCTGACGCCCTACCGCGAAACACTCACGCACGGACCCAACTATCAGCGCCCACCACCGGATCTGGTTAGTGGAGAAGAAGAATACGAAGTCGAGAAGATTCTGGACTCCCGGCGTTTCGGCAGAGGGCGCAAACTCCAATACCTAGTCAAATGGAAGGGATACCCAGACTCGGACAACCAGTGGGTCGATAAGGATGACGTATTCGCCGACGACGCGATAAGGGAGTTTAAAAATTCCAATCCCGCTCGAGAAGTACATATAAACGCAGGGGAATCCCAAGAGACGTCTCTATCCCCCTCTCCCACCTTCACTGCTAATGCGCTCCCAGTCTCCCATCAACTTCCGCTATGTCGTCAACGACGAGCTATCCACACCTTACCGAGTACCATCCGCGCCATCGTCACCCCTGTCGTCTACCCTCGCCCTTCACCAACGAGGAAGTCGTCCTCCTTCCCCCGGGCCATCCCCAGTTCCTTCGCCAACCCCCACTGTTTATTCCGAGAGCAACCAGCCCACCTATCTCGGAGACCGCTACGTCCCGACCAGAGCGCCCACTCCAGCGGGCGACGAACAGGGGTACGTACCCAGTCGACCAGCATCCCCACCGGGACCCGACGAAGGCGGGGACCCGTACGACCCGGCGGAGCGCCTCGAAGCGCATCAGTATCTACGTTACGCCACCCATCTCACCACTACGCACTCGGAAACCCCCCCGCTATGCGGACCCACCGGGGAGGCTATCACACTACCGGAGGCAAATCCACCCCAGGTTTGCGCAAATCAAGAGGAGGAACATGTGCAGGAGACCGAGAGTCGGCCGGAGACCCCCCCTCCCAGGGGGTACCAATACAACAGGGGAGTCCATTACGTCCCTTTTCAGATACGAGACGCTCAGGAACGTCTTTGGCCAGCCCGTTTTACTCAACTCATCCTCACCGCCGACCCCTTCGTCCTGGCCTTCAGGTCAGGATGCAACCAGCAATACAGGGAAGCCCGTCCACGCCGTCCCCTATTACGACGAGCAGTCCTCTTCCCCCTCTTACACCGACGACGACCTCACGTTCCTGCTCTCCGACGCAGGACTAGTGGACTCGGTCGACCAGGCCCTTCTGCACATGAAGGACGCGACCCTCGTAGCGGAAGTACACCGCTACCGCTGCATGACGCTCGGATGGCGAGCCCAGCAGCACCGACTGGCCGCCGAGCAGATGAAGTTAGAGAGGATCGAGATCGAGCGCAACAGATGCGTCGCGCGACTTCAACGAGCGCATGCGGTGGACCTGCATCGAGAACGAGCGAGCCTCGCTTCACCGCGGACCCAAGGCGGATCAAGACGCAGAGGAGAATAGCCCGGATCAGGGCCCTGCGCGAGGTCGGTACTAACCCGTTGGCGGTCATGCGTGGTCAAGCTGGGGCTTGACGCTGAAAAGGGGGTGATGTTACGTTTCGCCCCGGACTGCCCGGACCGGTTGTGGACTCTGACGCGTTTGTGATGACTCGGCGCGTTAGTAGTAATATGTCATGGACTTCGGATCTTACAGCCTCGTGTTTGGATGACTGATGCCTCGCCATTGTTGTACGTGATGTGGCTTACTATGCTGACTGATGCCCTCTATTGTTGTACGCGATTCGGATTACGATTACGACTGCGCATTCTATTATTAGGATACGCTACTTACGCTATTGGTTACTTACGAGTTCGAGCGGAGCTAGAATTAGTTCCCTTACTTGTATTTAAACTCACAGTAGTACGACCAGGATCCCCATCTTGGTCTTCTTCGAATACCACCTTCTGAACTCGTCTTCTGTGCTAAGGGCCTGCTACCGCCCTTAAGTGAACTAGCTCCGGTATATCCCTTTGAGACCAAGGGGGATCCCCGTGACCTTCATCTCCATCTTCCTTCGTGAATGGTAGATTCGCCGATAGTGCCTTACCCACCCGGAACTACGTGTCACCTTGTCTTTGAATACCTCAACGCCAGGACCGCTCGCCCAACCCACTGTTATTACATCGTCAACAACCTTCAGTGGGAATACGTTCACACCGTCCCAAGTCCACCCGCAGGAGTCCCCGTAGAAGAGACTCTCTATACGTATAGAGATTCCACCGGCACGTACCAACCTCATCCAGCAGTATTCCCACTAGCGGACGTACACAGATTCCACCCCCGAGGGAACCCACGTTACAACAGTGCCTAAGTCAGGCAAACGTCCGTGGTAGACGTTACAAGTGGTATTCGAAGAAGACCAAGATGGGGATCCTGGCCTGTACTACTGCAAGCTTAAATACACATAAGGGAGCCAGTTCTAGCTCCGCTCAAACATGTAAGTAGCCAATAGCATAAGTAGCGTGAACCCTAGTACAACAATCCTAGGAATCAGTCATCCTTATCATAATATTGTACACGTACAACAATAGCGAACATCAGTCAGCATAGTAAGCCTCTTCACGTACAACAATAGAGGTCATCAGTAAGCGGAACATGAGGCGATAGGATCTGAAGTCCATGACACATTACTATTGACACGTTGAGTCATCATGAACACGTCAGAGTTCACGACCGGGCCAGGCAGTCCGAGAACGAAACGTAACACCAACCGTGACTTATCCCCCCGATACCACGTGTCACCTCATCTTCAAGTACCTCAACTCTAGAACCGCCAGACCCTACAAGTGTTACTATGTCCTCAACAACCCTCATTGGAGATTCGTCCATAGTATCAAGACCCCGCCGCCTTCTATCCCATTAGGTTTTCCCCTCTACACCTATCGTGACTCTACCTGCACCTATTGCAGGCACCCAGCCATTTTCTTTGAAGACTCTGTGAACCACCGTTACTACCTGTGTGGGAACCCACACCATACAAGTGCCTAAGTCAGGCAGACATCCGTGGTAGACGTTACAATATCGTGTTCATCATTGTTTGAAAGGTGGCAGGGGAGTTGGTGAGTCCGAAGTACATAACTGTGGGTTCAAAGAGTCTGTACTGTGTTTTGAATGCCGCTTTGTGTTTGTCCCCTTCCTGTATTCGCACATTGTTGTATCCCCATCAAATGTCCAGTTTGGTGTATGTATGTGCCTGACTGAGGTCCGTGATGAGGTCGGAGATGAGTGGGAGGGGGTATTGATTGCAGATGGTGACTGTGTTGATTTTTCTGTAGTCTTGTATGGGTCTTAACTTTCCATCTTTCTTTTTGATGAAGAAGAAGGATGAGGCGTAGGGGGATTTTGATGGTCATATATACCCCTTCTTTAGTGTAACGCTACCACGGTGTTAGTCCAACTTGGACTTGTACAAAGGCGTCCATGACTTAGCGAGTTTCATAACAGCTTGTGTAAGTCCGCAGGATTCCTTGGAAAATGACTAAGGCAATCCAGAGGGCTTTGAGGACTAAGATTGAGAGTATGAAGACTCAGTGGTCTGCAATGGTGACGGCCTTAGACTTGAAGGTCAAGGAGAATGGAACAGCAAGGCCCGAAGGTCCAAAGATAGAAGAAGACAAGTGGTATTAGAAAGAAGACCAAGATGGCATGTCTTGGTCTTCTAAGGCCACTATTTATATAAGTAAGAGGCAGCTTTAAAGCTCCTCTATGAGTCCGATATTGTAAGTAGCTCGAACCCTACTACCGCTATCCTAGTAATGAGTCATACTAGCAATCACATGCTAGCATGACGTGTGGTGACTAAGTCCATGACTAATTTCTACTTACTATCGTAGTCATAACCATATAGTAAGAGTCCACTTCACCTCCATATCGTACCGTTAGTCCGTAAAGTCCTGATCGCGACATCACCCCCTTTTCAGCCGCGGCGCCCACAACGCCGGTGAAGACGCGGTCCTGTCATCCAACCCTCCTGCACCTCCTCGATCCTCTCCAATGCATTAGCCATCTCCAACCTGAACTTACTGCGCCCCATCTCCACCTTAACCCCTCTGAGTGTGGCAGCGAGTTGGTGGAGCTGCTGCTCCATCCTCTCGGCCTTGTACGTGTAGGCTCGGTAGCGGTGAACTTCCACTTTGAGGCTGACATCGTGGAGCTCGCCGATTGCGTGATTGAGGCAAGGGCAGTTGTGGTAGCCGCCTGCGAACAGGTGCATGTCTTCATGGGGGTACTGTTCCTTCCCTGTGGCCTTGACGTGGGGCTCAGCGTATAGAGGCTGCGAGTAGACCTTCTCGCTGTCCTCTACCAACCCCAGCACAATGGGGTCCGAGCCCATGATGACCTGGACGTACACGGCTTGGCACGTCCACCCCTGTCTGTCGTTGATGGGGTAGTGGATAAAATCCTCCCCTCGATTGTAATGATATCCGTGGGGCAGCGGCCCCAGGGTGGAGTGTCGGAGTCAGAAGAGTGGGAACGGGGGCGGAGCATCGGTTCTCACGCCACCACAATAGAGGGGGCGCCCCATAGTGTTGCAGTGTTACGATTTTCCTTCTCTTTCTTGTGGACACGCCCATTCCTTACTTCTTATTCCTGTACCCCACCTTGTTACGCCCATAGCTCATCACGCGCCCAGCCGTTTCCCATGATCTTTTCGCCGCACGATACGCCCTCACGTCCCCTTCCTTGTATATCAAAGTTCACGGCGCTCCGGTCTCAGCTGACTCCCACATGACCCCGCGCAATCACCATGTTTCCCACTATAGTCCTGCCTTTGTTCCGCTTTTACTTAGGACTCCACGTATCGCGCCATATGTTTGTTGCGTACAAACATCCTGTACTAGTATATAAGTCGCATGCTACCTAGCTTGTACGGTAGACTTGACTTCTTGTGTAATACCACATCGTTGTCAATCCACGAACGACTTGTACGCTCGCTGTTTCGCTTGAGCACGACTTTGGTTCGCTTTTTCGCTTGAACCCCAGAACTCTTGACTACCACCTGCGTGTCTGAGGAGACCGTGTGGTGCTTGTTCATCATCAGACTTGGTCTTAACCGACTAACTCGCATCCCGTTACCTCGGCTTGAACGACTTAGTGACGTGCACGTCGCACATAACGTTCCTGTGGTAACGTTACATTAAGTCAAGTCTCGCAACCCTGGCGACTAGTAGGAGTCGCACGAAATTTCAGAAGCAGTACATTGATTGGTATTCAACCGACGAACTCTCCGACCACGAAAAGGGTGCAGTCGTTTGGGAAGAAATCAACAACCAAGAGGGATACTTCATCTTCGACGCAACAAGCCAAAGATACCACCAAGTCCACTACTTCGATGACATTCGCATCTGGGCTTACATCGACTACGACCCAAAGCAAGGACAGTGGTACACATACAAACCTGTCCCTCCACAATTCGGCGCAGGACCCCTTGGGTCAACCAACATCACCGGTATTAATGTCGACCCAGACGAGTCAACCACCCTTACCCCAGTACAGCCCACGATGGCCACCCACACTCAGGTCACCACCAGCCTTACTACCACGGGAGCCTCCGGCTCGGGCAGTGGAGGAACACATGCTACAGGAGGTGGACCGGCTGCTCAGACGGGCGGAGCGACTCATAGCTCTAGTGCCCAACCGACGACGGGGTCTGGCAGTGGCCCAACTACTGGACCTAGTGGAGGCATACATGGTAGCGGTGGAGGCCCACTGGGCGGTGGTGCCCCTAGTGGCAGTGGAGGCGGTCCGGGTGGAGGAGCCCCTGGCGGCGGTCCCCCAGGAGGAGGTGCAATCCCCATGGCCCATCCCGGGGCAGTACCAGCACCGGGAGGGGGCAAGCTTGGGGGCAACCCACCACCTATCTTCGATGGAAACTGAGAGGAGAGTCGAAACTTTCTTCGATCCTTTCGAATTTATCGAGGGATGAACCCAACCGTGGACCAGCTCACGGTACCCTATTCACAAGCCATGACCTTCCTCTCTTATATGAGGGGACACCTCGTGGACGACTGGGTAGACGAGCAGACTGCGTGGCTAGACACCCAGATAGCAGGAGGAGTACTGCACAACGAAGAAAACTTGTGGAACACGGTCCTTGACCGGTTCACGAACGCCTACACCAACACCACTGAACGAACCAGAGCGTGCCAAGACATCAACAAGTTAAAGATGATTGGCGAAGACATCGACACGTACATCGCAAAGTTCCAGAACCTCACAACAAAAGCCGGCTATAATCCAGACGAAGCCAATGTCATCAAAAAATTCCAAGCGGGACTCCCCAACAACCTCGTAATCAACGCCATACGCTTCCAACACCCGGTTACATGGGACCAATGGAAAGCGGCGGCAAGACTTCAGCAAGCCGAATACCTTATGCTGAAGCCTCGCCTCACGCGCAACCGACAGAATGAAAAACGAGGAGGTCACACCCGGGACCAGTGGGTACAAGCCCTTAACAAGGCGCGTGACCCAAATGCCATGGATATTAGTCGCACTAGAGCCCGTGCCACCCTCACAGACGCTGAGAAGCAAAGGCTGGTCGTGGAGGGGAGATGTTTCCGATGCAGAGAAAAGGGTCATGTGTCGCGTAATTGCCCACAAAAAGGCACTTGCGCTGCTCAGACCACAAGCGACAGAGGAACGCCTCCTCCCATCCCCTCTACCTCCGCAGTATCGCCTCCCCCCCTCATTACTTGAGTCGCCATATCAGCAAACCGCGTACTATCGAATGATGAAGTGGCTGACGCTCAGATCGCAGCGCTGGCCGCTCAACCAAAAGAAGTGCGGGACCTCTTGGTGGAGAAGCTTTTTGGAGGAAAGGATTTTCCGAACGCCTAAACCCGTCGGCCTGGGTAAAGGCGCTACACGTGTATTATAGCAGATATCGATCTATGTGAATCCCAGTCCTTTTCAAATCTGCAAACGCGACGGCCGAACGACAGGTCCTGTTGGACTCTGGAGCAACCGACAACTTTATTTGTGCGGAACTGCTCAAACGAATGCATCTCGGAACCTGACCCGTTTCCGCTCCCATCACCATATGGAATGTTGACGGGACTTACAACCGAGACGGCACGATAACCCAGTACACCGATTTGGCGGTGCGGACTGGTGAGTGCATGAAGACACTTCGTTTCCTGGTTACCAACCTAGGAAAGGATGAAGCGATCCTGGGCTACCCCTGGTTCTCGGCCTTCGAGCCTGAGATAGAATGGAGGAACGCCACGTTAAACGAGAACTTTCAACCAGTTGTAATCTCCAGCCTGAACCTCCAGAACGATGCCATGCCTGTAGAAGCCGCTATCAGGGCTATCGAGGCATATGGGCTTGACGAGGAGGCGTGGGAGCAGGTTGAGAACGAAGAAACGGAGCCAAAAATTGCCTTCCTGCGAAAAAACCATGACAGCATCGGAACTCGCGCAGCGAGAAGCGGCAAAGCGACAGGCTCGGACGTTCGAGGAAATGGTTCCTCCGGAATACTGGTTACATCGAAAGGTGTTTAGCGAAGAAGCGTCACACCGATTCCCCCCTTCCCGCATATGGGACCACGCCATTGAATTGCTCCCCGACGCGCCCGCCGCCCTCGATTGCAAAGTGTACCCCCTGACAGAGAAGCGCTCATGACCTTCCTTAATGAGCAACTGGAAAAGGGATATATCTGCCCTTCAAAGTCCGCTTACGCATCACCCTTCTTCTTCATCAAAAAGAAAGATGGGAAATTACGCCCAGTGCAGGACTATCGACGCCTTAACGAACTCACCGTAAAGAATCACTACCCCCTCCCGCTCATTCCGGAACTCGTCGACCGCATTCGAACCACACGATTATATTCAAAATTAGACATCCGATGGGGGTACAATAACGTCTGTATCCAAGAGGGGGATGAGTGGAAAGCGGCATTCAAAACCAATCAAGGATTGTTTGAGCCGCGTGTCATGTTTTTCGGTCTCACCAACTCCCCATCCACCTTTCAAACGATGATGGATACTATATTCTGCGACCTCATTCTGACAAACGAAGTTGTTGTCTATATGGACGACATCCTCATTGCTACCGCTGACGACAAGAACCATCATTGGGAAGTCCTCCACCAAGTGTTATGGCTCTGCGAAGAACATGACCTCTACATAAAACCGGAGAAATGTGAGTTTGAGGTTCACGAGACAGAGTACCTAGGCCTCATCATTGGCCACGGACGACTGTGAATGGACCCCGTCAAGGTCCAAGGAATCCGGGAATGGCAACCCCCGAAAAGCCTAAAGGAGGTTCGCGCGTTCCTAGGGTTCTGCAACTTTTACCGAAGATTCATACGAGGATTCTTCCAACTCGCCCGACCCCTCCATGATCTCACGAAGAAGGAGGTCCAGTGGCACTGGAACGATATACAGCAAAACGCCTTCGAGGACATCAAAAGGCGCATATGCGAAGAACCCGTGCTATTGTTCCCAGACCTCGCAAAACCCTTCGAACTAGAAGTCGACGCGTCAAACGTCGCAATAGGAGCAGTGCTAAATCAGTTAGGACCCGACCAAAAGTTCCACCCCATAGTGTTTCATTCCGAGTCCTTTACGGAAACGGAATGAAACTACAACATCTACGACCGGGAACTACTAGCTGTGGTTAAAGCCCTGCGAGCATGGAGGACGTATCTCGTGGGATCCCCTCACAAAATCATCATCCATACCGACCACGCCAACCTTCAATATTGGAAGGAACCCCGGAAGATCAACCGGAGAATTGCACGAGAGTTCCTAGAGTTGTCAGAATACGATTTTATCCTGAGACACGTAGCAGGAACAAAGAACACGCGCGCAGACGCCCTGTCCAGGCGGTTGGACTATGAGTCTGGCGAAGGGGACAATACCAACGTCACCGTCCTACCAGCTGAAAGATTTATCCGAGCCACCCAAATGTCAATATGTGATATGGATATTTGGTCCAGGGTGGCCCAGAACGCGGGCAAGGAAGAGGCAGCACGATGGGCCGAACATCACAACCTCAAACAGCACGACGGGCTGTGGTGGAAAGATGACGCATTAGTCGTTGTCGGGGACAACGATCTTAAGCGGGGGGTAATTTCCTTCTTTCACGACTCCCCAAGTATGGGCCACCCTGGAATCGCCAATACACGCGAACTAATACGACGCGACTATTGGTGGCCTACCATACGAGAAGACGTTGAGGAATATGTGAAGGGATGCGCCGTATGTCAGGCCAACAAAATCAACCCCCACCGACAAAAGCCCCACCTATTCCCTATATCCACCAACCCCGAGGCAGAGCCTTTTGAAGTCGTCACCATGGACTTTATCACAAAGCTACCCCCATCCCAAGGGTTCGACTCTATCCTTACAATCACAGACCACGACTGTTCGAAGGCCGCAATCTTCATACTGTGCCATGAAACCATTACTGCTGAAGGAGTAGCACGACTATACCTTCAGCACGTATACCCACACTATGGAATACCTTGCAAGCTCATCACAGACAGAGACCCACGATTCACATCCGCGTTTATGAAAGGATTGTGTAGCACGCTGGGAATACGGCAGAACATCTCCTCCGCATATCACCCCCCAAACGGACGGCCAGTCGGAACGCACCAACCAGTGGCTGGAGCAGTACTTACGACATTGGAGCAATGTTCAGCAGGACAATTGGGCGGAAGCACTTCCGGTGGCTCAATTTGTGCACAACTCCTGGCCAAATGCAACCACAAAACACTCCCCATTTTCACTCATCATGGGATGGGAACCATGAACGACATGGGTCTCAAAACCTACACAAGCGCCGTCGGTCGACCAACGCCTGGAGGAAATGGTCGTAAGACGACAACACGCGCAAGATTGCATTAAGCATGCGCAAGACCTCATGGCCAAAAGGGGAAGGACCCGCTTCATCCCTTACGCCGAAAGGGCCCAGGTCTGGCTAGAAGGGACGAACTTGAGAACGTACTACCCCACCACGAAATTGGCCCCTAAACGTCATGGCCCGTTCCGAATCAAGAAAGCCCTATCAGAGGTGACGTACGAGTTGGAGCTGCCGGTCACATGGAAGATACACCCAGTATTCCATGCGAATCTCCTCACACCATATAAGGAGACGGAACTACATGGGGAGAACTTCCCACGCCCTCCCCCTGACCTCGTGGACAGAGAAGAAGAATTCGAAGTGGAGCAGATCATGGGATCATGGCTCCATGGACGCGGGCGTAAACTTCAGTTCCTAGTCAAGTGGAAAGGATTTCCCATGAGTGACAGCTCGTGGGAGCCAGCTGACCACGTTAAACACGCGCCAGACGTAATCGCTGACTTCTATCACCGACACCCAACAGCCGACGGAGCAGGACGAAGGTTATAAAAGACCAAGGGTTGGAAGACGACCTGCACAATCACTATGTCAACTCCTAACACTGCCCCAGCCACCGACCGACCTCGTCCCCCGTCTGCTCTTATCCTTGAGCGACTCACAGTCCCCTCTCAGTCTGAAGGGATCCCAACTCCGTTTGTGTCACGCACCCCGTACTCGGTCGTCCCGTCAAGGCCTCCCACTCCGGTCCTAGCCATTGCCCTCAATATTTCACCCACTAGCCCCACACCTCCTCCTTCATCCCCACCGCCACTTGAGCCAGCAGTGGCTCCCCTCCTTGAAGCACCCCTGGGTCTCACGCCAGTCGTCCCCATGTCCCAACTAGCCTCGGAGCTCCCGCATCCCTATTCTCTAACACCGGCCGTACCCCCGCGTCGACTCAGGCCCGACCCTCGTCTCGCATCTCTTGATGACGACGAGGAGCCGATCGACGAGGGGGATGACGAAGAATCCGACGACCCTGGGTTACCATTTTTCCTTAACGCCCCCGACACTCCGTTCTTCTTTCCCCTCATGATCCCTTTGGAAGACAACGTCACGAAAGTTCTGGTGAAGTATATCTACTATCACCGGGATTATCGCAAAATCATCGGGACCTTAGGGAGAGGCAAGCCGTGTTACTGCCAAGAGGTTTACTTGTCTACGCCCCGCCCTACAGCCATGCACCCCGTCATTTCCCCTCACCAGCTCGCTGTCTTCAGTCCGCAAGATCCTCGCGCCGTCACTATTAACGAGGTCCTGAGCGAACTCAAAAACCCCCGTCTGTCGGCGGAGGTTTCGAGGTTGCGGCAGTGCCTTGGGGACAAAATCGCCCTGGATGCGCGTCGGGCGGACCTACGACGGCTCGAGCAAGAAGCCACGTGGGATCAGTTCCATCTGGACACCAAGCTGGAGGGCATCACCAAACACCTGCAGTACGCAGGCGCCATTCCACTCATAACCGACAAATTCGTCGAACTCACCACTCGCCCGGTATGCCCCCGCCATCTCCACCCTGAGCTCCCTCTCGTACCCCAACGAGGCGGGCCAGTCGAGATGCCCCGCCTTGTGGACGGGCCCAGCCACACGCAGAAGCGACGAAAGTGCTATCTGTGCAAGAAGCGAGGCCACAAGATGAGCGAGTGCCCAAACCGACCCCCATCTGGGGTATGTACGTGGTGCGCGAGTCAGGCCCATGAGTCGGCTAACTGTCTTATTCATCGACTCGCGCCCATTACCCTGGCTTTTGAGGAACCATCCGAGCGTCCTCGGTGGTGCGGGAAGTGCCTCAGTGTAACGCTACCACGGCGTTTAGTTCGACTTGAACTCGGATAAGGGCGTTCACGACTTAGCTGGTCGCAGATACTCGCGCAGCGTCTCAGTAATCCCGTAGAATACTACTAAGGCGATCCACAAAAGGCGCCCCAATAGTACCAAGGCAACTCCGACTTGGTGCGTCGACAGGGCCAGGGTCTTAGACTTGAAGGTCAAGACTTATAAAGACGTCGTCCCTTAGGGAGGGAAGAAGGGAAGCGAGACTCCAGTCAAAAGACGAATAAGAAGGTGGTATTGAGAAGAAGACCAAGATGGCGATTCTTGGTCTTCGTGGTCCACTATATATACAGATTGCAGAGGTAGCTTTAAAGCTCCTCTTGATTGTAACGACTACTAGCGATAATAGCTCGAACCCTACTACCGCTATACTAGTAATGAGTCATGCTAGCAATCACATGCTAGCACGACGCGCTGACTGATCCATATGTCCATGACTAATTCCTACTTACTAACGTAGTCATAACTGTATAGTAAGAGTCCGTGTGCACTTCCCTCTTCGTACTGTAAGTCCAAAAGTCCGTCCGCGACATCACCCCCTTTTCAGCCGCGGCGCCCACGACGCCGGCGAAGGCGCGGGCCCGACATCCAACCCGCCTGCACCTCCTCGATCCTTTCGAGCGCGTTAGCCATCTCGAGGCGGAACTTACTGCGAGCCATCTCGCCCTTAATCCCCCCGAGCGCGGCGGCGAGTTGGTGGAGCCGCTGCTCCATCCTCTCAGCCTCGTACGCGTAGGCCCTGTAGCAGTGCACCTCCGCTCGGATGCTCACGTCGTGAAGCTCGCCGACGGCGCGGTCGAGGCGAGGGCGGTCGTGGTAACCGCCTGCGAATAGGATCATGTCCTCTTGAGGGTAGACCTCCTTCCCCGTGGCCTTGACGTGGGGTTCGGCGTATAGGGGCTGCGAGTATACCTTCTCGCTGTCGGGGATGAGGCCCAACACGATGGGGTCGGCCCCCATGATGACCTGCACGTAGGCGGCCTGACGCGTCACCCCTTGGGCGTCGGTGATGGGGAAGTGGATGTAATCCTCCCCACGGTTGTACTTGTAACCGTGGGGAGGCGGGCCGAGTTCGGCGTGGCGGAGTCGGAAGAGTGGGAATGGCGGGGGTGCGTCGGCCCGCACGCCACCGCGATAGAGGGGGCGACCGTTGGTATCGCACGCGTACGGGGTTTCGCGTGGGTCGTCAGTATCGGTGGCCGTGGAAATAAGAGGGTGCTCAGCTGGGTAGTGATCCGCTAAGCTCCCTCGGACTTGTCCGAGGATTGTCTCCTCGCCTCTTCGCATTCCCTCTTCGCCCTCATCCATTCGCGCCTCCTCCGTAACGCTTCCCGACGCCTCTCCGCCGCCTTCCGTAGTTGCTCCCGTTGCCAGTTCTCCGCTGTCTCCCGCCACTTCTGCTCCTGCCACCGCTCCCAATCGACTGTTGGCTGCGTCTTGGGCTTCTTCCTCGGCTCGATACTCGACTCGTACTGGGACAGGTCGAGATGGGGAACGCTCAAGCTCTGGGAGAGCTTGGCGAAGCCGATTGACTTCGGCCGTCGTGAATGGCACCTCGTTGATGCGCTGTCCATCCTGGGAGAGGATCCACCAGGTGGCGGGGTTGCTGGTGTCGTCGCCGTAGGAGGCGGGGATGGTTGATTGGAGGGCCTCGACGACCTCTTGATAGGTGAGGGGTCCCGCGTTTCGGGCAACCCGAGCGAGGGTGTCGGCGGAAGAGGGAACGGACATTGTTGCGAATATGGAAGAGATGAGGGAGCCAGTGTGATAACGGTGAAGGGGAGATAGGGATGGGTCTTTCGTTTGTCCTGCTTTTAAGCTGCTTGCGAGTCGGGGATTCATTAATTGGTACTCAGCTATTGCCTCATCTGCGAACACGTCATCCTTATCGACCCACTGATTTTCCGAGTCGGGGTACCCCTTCCACTTGATCAGGTACTGGAGTCGTTTCTTCCTGCCGAAGTGCCGATGGTCCAGAACCTTCTCGACCTCGTATTCCTCTTCTCCTTCCACTAGATCCGGTGGTGGCCGTTGGAAATTTGGCCCATGCACGAGCGTCTCACAATAAGGCGTGAGAAGATCGATGTGGAATACGGGGTGTATACTCCACTGCGTGGGAAGTTCCAATTGATAGTTTACCGGTGATAGGATCCGTGTGATTTTGAAGGGGCCGTGCCGTCTCGCCGCTAACTTCGGTGTTGGTTGATTGGTCCTAAGATGTCGCCCTTCTAGCCATACATAGTCTCCGATTTGGAGCCTGGGCGTATCTCGGTGTTTGACCCACATGGATTGCGCCCTTTTGATGAGATCCTGGGCTTCCTTCCGCGCTTCTCGGAACTGTTCTATTCTCGTGGTGACCTGCGGAATAGGAGATGGCTTATTGAGCCAATCAGCGCGTGGGTCGTATCCCATGAGGAGAGAAAATGGGGACTTCCTTGTCGCCTCGTGGGGCCAATTGTTGTGCGCGAACTCTGCTATTGGTAGAAGGGCCGCCCAATTATCTTGACGCTCGTTTGCCCAGAAACGTAGGTACTGTTCCAGCCACTGATTGGTGCGTTCCGATTGTCCATCGGTTCTAGGGTGATAGGCCGTGGATATGTTTTGCTGGATTCCTAAGATCCGACACAGCTCTTGTGTGAATTTGGAGGCAAACCGGGGGTCTCGATCGCTGATGATTTTTGAGGGTAGTCCAAATCGCTTGAAGATATGGGCAGCGTAAAGGCCGGCCGTTTCTTCTGCTGTGATCTCTTCGTTACAGGGAATGAAGACCGAGGCTTTGCTGCAATCGTGATCTGTTACGGTCAGGATGGAGTCGTACCCTTGAGATATTGGAAGCTTGGTGATGAAGTCGAGGGCGATGGTTTCAAATGGTAAGGCGTCTTCCTTTGGCGTGATAGGTACGAGTGGGGCTTTTGTGGGGCGTGTGTTGACCTTGTGACGCTGGCATTCGGCGCATCCTTGTACGAAGTTGCGGACATCGAGTTTCAACTCTGGCCACCAGTACCTTCTTTCTACTAGCCTCGTGGTTCGTGCAATTCCAGGGTGTCCGTGTACCGGAGGATCGTGGTGTGCGGCGATTAGCTTCCGTTTTTCATTTAGTGATCCCGTGATGACGTACTTCCCTTGTCGGTACCATGCTCCGTTTACAAATTTCAGTTGCTGGGAGTCCACCCAGTACCGTAGTACGATCTCGGTTTGTGGGGGGTCTTGTTCTGCTTGTACCGTGGTTGTCCGTGCAAATACGTCTTCTGGTAACACGATCACGTCTTCATTGTCTCGTTCTCCCTGGTCGTAGTCGGGTCGTCTGGATAGGGCGTCTGCGCGGCCATTCTTCTTTCCTGGGATGTGGTGAATCTCAAAGTTGTACTCCATGAGCTCCAATACTTCCCTAGCGACTCTTCGGCTGATCTTCTGCCGTAGTTTCCAGTACTGGAGGTTCATGTGGTCGGAGTAGATCTTGATCTTGTGAGGTGATCCGGCCAGTAGGGGTCTCCAGTGTCGCAGTGCTTTGACTATCGCTAGCAGTTCCAGGTCATATATGTCGTAGTTCCGCTCCGCTTCGTTGAGTGTTGCCAAGTAGTAGCCAAGTGGGTGTCGTTTGCCGTCTTCTTTCTTCTGGAGTAGTACTGCGCCGGTTGCGAACCCCGAGGCGTCCACCTCGAGTTCGAATGGGTCGTCGAGTTTTGGATGTGCGAGTACTGGTTCTTCCGTGACTAGGGCTTTGAGTTTGCGGAATGCCTTGTCTTCTTCGTCTGTCCATCTCCACTCTACGTCCTTTCTCGTGAGTTTGTTGAGTGGTTTGGCGTGTGTGGCGAAGCCGCGAATGAAGAGTCGGTAAAAATTGCAGAATCCCAAGAATGAGCAGACGTCACGGACCTTGGTGGGCATGGGCCAGTCCTTGATGCCGGAAATTTTTACCGGGTCCATGCGTGTTACCCCCTTTTCAAGGATTACCCCCAGGTAATCCATTCGCGGCTTATTGAAGAGGCACTTTTCGAGCTTGAAGTAGAGATCGTGCTCCATAGCCACCTGTAGTACGTCGCGGACTGCCTCTTCGTGCTCCTTTTGCCCGGCTGGGTCCCTAGTTGCGATTCCAATGTCGTCCATATACACGCGTATGATTGTTCCCTTGGCTTCGTGTTTTATGATGGTATCTCGGTATATGGTGTTCATCATGGTTTGAAACGTTGCCGGGGAGTTGGTGAGTCCAAAGTACATGACTGTGGGTTCAAAGAGACCGTACCGTGTTTTGAAAGCCGCTTTATGTTCGTCTCCCTCCTTGATGCGTACGTTGTTGTACCCCCATCTGACGTCAAGTTTTGTGTACGTGTGTGCTTGGCTGAGGTCCGTGATGAGGTCCGAGATGAGGGGTAGGGGATATTGGTTACGGATGGTGACGGCGTTGATCTTCCTGTAATCTTGTACCGGTCGCAGTTTTCCGTCTTTCTTCTTGATGAAGAAGAAAGATGAAGCATACGGGGATTTGGACAGGCGGATGTATCCTTTCTTCAGCTGTTCATCTAGGAATTCCTTGAGCTTGCCGTCTTCTTCTTGCGTCATGGGGTAGACTTTGCAGTCGATCGCCGGTGGGGTGCCTTCCTTGAACTCGATGGCGTGGTCCCATGGTCGAGAAGGAGGGAACCGGTTGGACGCTTCTTCGCTGAAGATCTTTGCGAATTGTTGGTAAGCTGGGGGGAGTTCTACTTTATCGTGGAACTGCTTAGCTTCAATGGCCAGCTCCGTGGCTGTGGTCTGTAGGTGGTTTTCTTCCTCTAGCTCTGCCATCGCGTTTTCCTTTTCTTCCTCGGTGAGGATGCTTCCGATGATGTGGTCTTCTTTGTTGGGGTTGATCGATCGAATAACAACGGGGAGCATCTTCTCGTGAATGGTGGCGTACCTCCAGTTTATCGTTGGTTCGTAGGTTGCTAACCAAGGGTAGCCGAGTACTAGGTCTTCGTTTCCTAGGTCCGTGACTAGGAAGCGCATCTTTTGCCGTTGTTGATTAGTTTGTACGTCTAGGTCAATGAAGTGGGTGATACTGCCCGCTTTATTTTCCGTATTGTCGATGTTCCATATTTTTCTGGGATGTTCTAGCTGTTGTAGTCCCAGGCCCATCCTTTTTGCGAAAGAGGGCCGTATGAAATTGTCCGTGGCTCCGGAGTCTACTAAAGTTCTGATGTCGGCCATTGCGTAATTTGTGCAAATCGAGACTGGAATTCTAAGAGACCGAAAGCGAGTCATGATTACAGAATTACAATTAACCGCCCTCACCCAGGCCGATGGGTTCAGGCGCTCTGAAAACCCTCTTTCCCCACATTTCTTGGAGGATGAGGTCTTTTACGTCATCCGATTCTCCCGCTACTCCAGCTAGCCAATCCTTGGCTCGTTGCTGCGGTGGTGCGGTGTTAGCCACCCTTGCTTGGGTTGGCGGTTCTTCCTGTGTATAATAGTCCGTTTCGGACATCCGGCTCGTGCTTGGGCGCGTTCGAGGCTGTTGGCAGTTTCGTGAGAAGTGACCTGGACGGTTGCAGTTATAGCAGATCACTGTCCTCATGTCTCGGGGTGGGGCTCCTCCTCCTCTTCCGTATCCTCCTCTTTGTGGTCTCGGGATGAAGGGGCGGTTTGGGTCTCCTACCTCTGCTACCCGGGCGCGTGTTCGGTCTGCGGAAGTGTCCATAGCATTAGGGTCGTATCTTGGCGGGGGTGGTCCTCTTGGTGGTCCCCAGTTGGGGATTTGTGGCCTCCATCGAGGTTGCGCTGACGATGGTGGGGTCCTTCGTTTTGAAGTTATCGAGGCGTGCTTTCATGTGGATGTACTGCTTCTGCCTTCTTAATGCACATCTCTTCCATTCTTCGAAGGTATGGGGTTCGTCTAATTCGTAGACTTTTGTGAATAGAGCTCGTGGTAGCCCCGCCGTGAAGCGATCGATCGTTTGGCGGTCGTTCAGGTTGTAGTGAGCTTTTCTGGCTAATTGCTCAAACTTGACCACGTACGCGTCGATGTCCTCTCCCATCATCTTGATCCCTTTTTGCAGTTCAGCTTGTGCTTGTTCCTCTTCGAGGATGTTTGAGAATCGTTTGGCGAATTCTTCCGCTACGTGATTCCACAGGGTCTGGGAGTATTGGCTTACTCCTCGTCGTATTTTGCGGTTCAGCCATTCGAGGATAGACAGCGTCCATTCGCTGACGTTGATCCCTTTGATGTACCCCAGGAATAGGAGGGATCGTCGGTATTCGTTTTGCATAATCGGGGCGTCCAGATTCATGCCCCAGTATACGTGCCATTGTGTGAGGAACGCCTCATATTTAGTACGGTCTCCGTCGAAGACGGTCGGAGGTTCACCTGACAGTCTGTCCGATCCATGCCCTCCGCCTGGGGGTCCTCCCATCGGTGCTCCTCCTGCTGGTGGTCCTCCTCCTCCCGGTGGTCGTCCTCCCCCCGGGAATCCTCCTCCCGTTGGTCCTTGTCCTGGGAATCCTCCTGGGAGTCCTCCTGGTGGTGGTGGTGGTCCTTCTGGTGGATCCGGGTGGTCCGGTCCTATTGCACGAAAGAGTGCCGCGTCGTCTGCGGTCATTCTATGTCCGGTGGCTTGGTTGATAGGGTTGAGGATAGCCTCTGCCTCTTCCCTTATACGTTGTACTTCTTCCATGGCTTGCGTCTCGGTTACTGTGGCCATGGGGGTTCGGATATGGATTTCTTCCGGAACTGTAATGTGTAAGGACTCAGCTATGTGGGCCAGTAGGCTCAAATCGTCTCCTGTTCCTGGTCGTGCTTCACTTTCTGTTGCGGTGTGTTCTTCTACGTGTTCCTCGTGGCTTGATTCCGACGGGGCTTGTTCTCTGGGTCGTTCCTCTTCGTTTCCTTCGTCGCTGCTGCTGCTATCTCCGTCCAGTGATCCCCAGTCGTCCCCGTGGAGTTCCCTTGAGTCGATGTCACAGCGGTAATGTCTTCCAGCTGGTCTAACGACGTCCCACCGATTGTCTATCGGGTTCCACGTAATTTCCGTCCAACAAAAGTTCGAGTAGTTGAACTCAACTGGGCGGTATCTGATTGCTTCCCCGGGGAAGTCTACAAAATAGCCGGTGTCTCCTCGGTATTCTCTCCACCTGGCTGCGCCTAGGAATCGTCGCGGTACTGATCGTTCTCCTCTTGTTTCAAGGCTGTAGGGTCGAAAGTTTCTCCACTGGTCTCGTGTAGTGAACGCCACGGTTGACTATCTTGGTCTTAATGTAACGCTACCACGGCGTTTAGTTCGACTTGAACTCGGATAAGGGCGTTCACGACTTAGCTGGTCGCAGATACTCGCGCAGCGTCTCAGTAATCCTGTAGAATACTACTAAGGCGATCCACAAAAGGCGCCCCAATAGTACCAAGGCAACTCCGACTTGGTGCGTCGACAGGGCCAGGGTCTTAGACTCGAAGGTCAAGACTTATAAAGACGTCGTCCCTTAGGGAGGGAAGAAGGGAAGCGAGACTCCAGTCAAAAGACGAATAAGAAGGTGGTATTGAGAAGAAGACCAAGATGGCGATTCTTGGTCTTCGTGGTCCACTATATATACAGATTGCAGAGGTAGCTTTAAAGCTCCTCTTGATTGTAACGACTACTAGCGATAATAGCTCGAACCCTACTACCGCTATACTAGTAATGAGTCATGCTAGCAATCACATGCTAGCACGACGCGCTGACTGATCCATATGTCCATGACTAATTCCTACTTACTAACGTAGTCATAACCGTATAGTAAGAGTCCGTGTGCACTTCCCTCTTCGTACTGTAAGTCCAAAAGTCCGTCCGCGACACTCAGGTTCGACGCACAACACGACGAGATAGAATGCCCGCAGTACGAGATGTGCCGGCGGTGTGGGGAGCGCGGAAGGTATCTATTCCTCCGCCGACACGTCTGCCCGGTGGACGACTGGGATGATGAGACTAACGACCCCAGCGCTGACATATATGACTATGTTGGCAGTGACTGAAGTCGTGGCAACTTCAGGCCTAATAGGGGGGTAATGTTACGATTTTCCTTCTCTTTCTTGTGGACGTGTCCGTTCCTTACTTCTTATTCCTGTACCCCACCTTGTTACGCCCATAGCTCATCACGCGCCCAGCCGTTTCCCATGATCTTTTCGCCGCACGATACGCCCTCACGTTCCCTTCCTTGTATATCAAAGTTCACAGCGCTCCGGTCTCAGCTGACTCCCACATGACCCCGCGCAATCACCATGTTTCCCACTATAGTCCTACCTTTGTTCCGCTTTTATTTAGGACTCCACGTATCGCGCCATATGTTTGTTGCGTACAAACATCCTGTACTAGTATATAAGTCGCACGCTACCTAGCTTGTACGGTAGACTTGACTTCTTGTGTAATACCACATCATTGTCAATCCACGAACGACTTGTACGCTCGCTGTTTCGCTTGAGCACGACTTTGGTTCGCTTTTTCGCTTGAACCCCAGAACTCTCGACTACCACCTGCGTGTCTGAGGAGACCGTGTGGTGCTTGTTCATCATCAGACTTGGTCTTAACCGACTAACTCGCATCCCATTACCTCGGCTTGAACGACTTAGTGACGTGCACGTCGCACATAATGTTCCTGTGGTAACGTTACATTGACGCTCGCTGAACGGCTGGATGTACCCGCTACAGTCCAGACTGTAAAGATGCTTGAGCAGCGCTTTTGTAACGCTACCACTGGCGTTAGTCCGACTTGGACACGTATGAGGGCGTTCACGACTTAGCGAGTTTCGCTATAACGCAGATAGGTTCGGATAATCCCCTGGTAAACGACTAAGGCAGTCCAGAGAGCCCGAAGGGTCAAGACTAGAACAACAAGGACTTGTTGACGCGAAATAGTGACAAGCCTTAGACTCAAAGGTCAAGGGTAGCAAGGAGTCGAGACGCGAAGGTCCGAAGAGAAGAGATCGAAAGTGGTATTTATGAAGAAGACCAAGATGGCGTGTCTTGGTCTTCTAGAGCCACTATTTATACATATGAGAGGAGGCTTTAAAGCCCCTCTGTGAGTCCGATATCCTGTAGCGTAAGTAGCTCGAACCCTACTACAGCTATCCTAGTAATGAGTCATACTAACAATCATGTGCTAGTACGACATGTGGTGACTAAGTCCATGACTAATTCCTACTTACTATCGTAGCCATAACCGTATAGTAAGAGTTCACCGCGTCTTTGTATCATGCGTCAGTCTGTTCAAGTCCCAATCGTGACATCACCCCCTTTTCAGCCGTGGCGCCCACAACGCCAGCGAAGGCGAGGGCCCGTCATCCAACCCTCCTGTACCTCTTCGATCCTCTCTAGTGTGTTAGCCATCTCGAGCCGGAACTTACTCCATCCCAACTCTGCCTTGACCCCTCCGAGCACGGTGGCGAGTTGGTGGAGCCGCTGCTCCATCCTCTCAGCCTCGTACGCGTAGGCCCGGTAACGATGAACCTCTGCCTTCAGGCTCACGTCATGGAGCTCACCGATCGCGCGATCGAGGCGAGGGCGGTCATGATAACCGCCGGCGAATAGGTGCATGTCTTCTTGGGGATACTGCTCCTTCCCCGTGGCCTTGACGTGCGGCTCGGCGTAGAGCGGCTGCGAGTAGACCTTCTCGCTGTCTTCCACCAGCCTGAGTACGATGGGGTCGGAGCCCATGATGACCTGGACGTATGCGGCTTGGCGCGTCTGTCCCTGTCCGTCGTTGATGGGGTAGTGGACGAAGTCCTCCCCGCAGTTGTAACGGTACCCGTGAGGTGGGGGGCCCATGGTGGTGTGTCGAAGTCGGAATAATGGAAAGGGAGGGGGTGCGTCGGCTCGCACGCCACCTCGGTATAGTGGGCGCCCCCGAGTGTCGCAGGCATAAGGGGTTTCGGCGGGGTCATCAGTATCGGTGGTGGTGGATATGAGAGGGTGCTCAGCTGGGTAACTGTCCGCTAAGCTTCCTCGGACTTGCTCGAGGACTGTCTCCTCGCTTCTTGCCGCTCTTTCTTCTCCCGCATCCACTCTCGTTGCCTCCGAAGCGCTTCTCACCTCCGTTCGGCCACCTTCCTGAGTTGCTCCCTCTGCCAGTCCTCCGCTACCTGCCTCCACCGTTGCTCCTTCCACCGTTCCCAATCGACCGTCGCTTGCGTCTTGGACCTCCTCCTCGGTCCGGTACTCGACTCGTACCTGGAGAGGTCGAGGTGAGGCAGGCGCAGACTCTGGGAGAGCTGCGCGAAGCCGATCAACCTCGGCCGTCGTGAAGGGGACCTCGTTGATACGCTGTCCGTCTTGTGAGAGGATCCACCAGGTGGCGGGGTTGCTGGTTCCATCGGCGTAGCTGGCCGGGATGGTGGACTGAAGGGCGTCGCTGAGCTCTTGATAGGTGACGGGGCCCGTGTTGCGGGCAACTCGAGCGATGGCCTCGGTGGCAGAGGGAATGGACATTGTGGATATAATGGAGTAGAGGAATCCAGGGCTGATACGAGGAAAGGAGGATGGGGTTTGCTGTCGGGTTGGTGTTGTTCTTAAGCGATGCTCGCGTCGGGGATTCAATGATTGGTACTCAGCTATAGCCTCGTCTGTGAACACGTCATCCTTATCGATCCACTGGTTCTCCAAGTCTGGGTACCCCTTCCATTTGATTAGATACTGTAGGCGTTTTCTTCTGCCGGAGAGCCGATGGTCCAGAATCTTCTCGACCTCGTATTCCTCTTCCCCTTCCACCAAATCGGGTGTCGGGCGCTGGAAGTTTTCTCCGTGCATGAGCGTCTTGCGATAGGGCGTGAGAAGATCGATGTGAAACACGGGATGGATACTCCACTGTGTGGGAAGTTCCAGTTGATAGTTCACCGGTGACAGAACTTGTGTGATTTTGAAGGGTCCGTGCCTTCTGGCCTGTTACGTCTTGTCTCGGACTGCTCGGCCCGGTTGTGGACACTGACACATTCGTGATGACTCGGAGTGTCAGGAGTAATACGTCATGGACTTCGGATCTTGTTACCTCGTGCCTCGGCTGACTGATGACCCTATTGTTGTACGTGTGATTGATTACGCTTGCTGACTGATGATTCTATTGTTGTACGTGATTCGGATTACGAGTATGACTGCGCATTCTATTATTAGGATACGCTACTTACGCTATTGGCTACCTATGAGTTAGAGCGGAGCTGGAAGTAGCTCCCTTACTTGTATTTAAGCTCACAGTAGTACGGACCAGGATCCCCATCTTGGTCTTCTTCCAATACCACCGTCTTCACTCGTCTCTTGTGCTAGGGGCTCTCAGGTGCCCTTAAGTGAACTAGCTCCGGCATATCCCTTAGACCAAGAAGGGATCCCTGTGACCGTATCTCCATCTTCCGTCGTGAATGGTAGATCAGCCGACCGTCAATTACCCACCTGGTACCACGTGTCACCTAGTCTTCGAATATCTCAACTCGCGCACCGCTCGCCCAACCCACTGTTACTACATCGTCGATAACCTCGAGTGGGAGTACATCCGCAAAGTCCCAAGTCCGCCACCCAACGTTCCCATCGCAGAAACCCTCTACACGTGGAGAGACTCCACCGGCACGTATTGGCCTCATCCCGCCGTGTTTCCTGAACACTCGGACATCTATAGATTTCATCCCCGAGGGAACCCACGTTACAACAGCGCCTAAGTCAGGCAAGCGTCCGTGGTAGACGTTACATTAAGACCAAGATCCTTCAACGTGGCTTCCGCAGTAACAACCCGCGACCTTTGGATTCCATTCCGACCATATCACATCGATAGAAGAGGGGAACGCAACGTCCCCAAACAATACCTCAAAGAAGCCTTTTGGCAGACAGAACAAGGAGACCCAGGCTACGTAGTCCTTTACACTTACAAGGACGGCAAAACCGGACTTATCCCGGTAGAATTCAACTTTGAACACACCTGTTGGACAGAACTCAAGTGGGACGCACTCCACTACAAACTACAAGTCGTCAGACCGGCTGGATCAAGCCTCAAACTCGACATCCTACAAAGCGAAGTCACCACCAGAGACCAGTGGGGCCCCATAGACGGACAAGAAGAAGAACCAGTCCGATCCCCTACTCCGAAAACACCAGCACCATCCCCATCCTTGGGAAGCAACCCGGAAGAAATTCGCATCCTAGAAGCCCAAGCAGAAGAAGAAGAAGCGCAACTTGGACTACTAGCTGAGTCTATCCCTACAGACATGACCACTACCGTCACCGAACAACCTGCTACATTTCAGGAACCCGCGCGTATAAGTCGCGGAGAAGGACCACCGCCCGGAGGACATGGAGGTGGAGGAGGAGGAGGAGACGACGGAGGAGGAGACCCAGGAGGACCCCTGTTCACAGGACCCAACGTCTTCAGCGGAACCAAACCCGAGAAATTCATGGGTAAAGAGCCGCTTGTATTCACAGGCGACCGCACCAAGGTTCAACAATTCCTTACTCAATGGGAATTATTCGTGGAGACCAACTACGACAACCCTGCGTTCACCCTCCCCTACCGAAAAGCACTAATCTTCCTCACCTACATCCAAGGAGAACATGTCAACGAATGGGTCCTATCGACCACCAAATGGGTCAAGGCATACAAAGCCAAACACGGCCCATACGACAAGTGGATCTGGGAAGCTATCGAACTCGGCTTCCACAACACGTTCGCCGACACTCTCGAGAAGGAACGCGCCCAACAAGAACTGCAGAAAGGATTCCGCATGGAAGGACAAGACATCGACACATACGTCGCCAAGTTCGAGAAAGCAGTCAGAGAAGCAGGATATCGCTTCGACAACTCCCTCGTTCTAGACAAGTTTACAAGCGGTCTACCAGTGGAACTCTACAAGAACGCCTACAACTTCCACAGTCCGAATACGTACGCCCAGTGGAAGGTGGCAGCGTTGGAACAACAACGAAAATGGATGCACCTACAGACACGTTTGGGGGGACGTAAACCCCCGGGACCCGGTAAGCCGGGTAATACTTCCCTTAGAACTTTCAACGCTCCAAATCGTCCCCAGCAGCAGCGCCAAGGATGGCAGGCGTTCAGGAATCACCCTGACGCCATGGACACCACGCCTGGAAGAGTCCGTGCCCGTCTGGCAGGATCGGAAGAAATCGATTACACCAAACCCCCCTATACCCAACAAGGAGGACGACCTAATCAAGGGATCATCGATAAGAAGAACCTCCTCTGCTACAACTGTGGCAAAGCAGGCCATTTCCAACGAGACTGCCGCCAGCCGCGCCGCCCGCGCACCAACGCAAACTGGCAACCGCGCCAGGGACGGGGAGCCTTCATCGAGGAAGTTCAAAGCGTGGCAGAAGAACCCCTTATCCAATTCGAGGACGATAACGGCAGTAGCCGCGGCGCCCGCGCCACCACTGATACGCCGCAAGAACGGGTGACCAGTTGGATAAACGGAGTTCGAAACCTCGACGACGAAGCCAGGGATTTGGTAGTTCGGGATCTGTTGGGGCGAGAGGATTTTCAAAGCGCCTGAACCCGACGGCCTGGGTGAGGGCATTACGGTGTAACTCTGTGTTCATAACGCGCTATCAATCTATGCATGTTCCAGTTTCATTGCGCGCAAGTTACGCCATGGCCGACAAACGAGCACTAGTGGACTCCGGAGCCACTAACAACTTCATACATCCGGACTTCGTCAAACGAATGAGGCTAGGCCTCAAAGAATTAGATCGTCATCGGAAGATCTGGAATATCGACGGCACGCACAATAAGGGGGGCAAGATCACCCACTGTGTGGACCTAGAAGTACAGACCAAAGGAGTTAAGAAGGAGATGCGATTCCTGGTCACCGACGTAGGAGGAGAAGACATTATACTGGGCTACCCGTGGTTGGCAACCTTTCAACCAAATATTCAATGGGCCACGGCCACCCTAAACGAAGCTGAGTATCCAGTCGTCCTTCGCACCATCAATCCCACGAAACCCCGGATAGACCCGGTGATCGCCAGACTCGTGCTGGAGAAACTGCTGCTGCCAAACAAGCAGAAGATCGAAGCACAACTAAAAAGGGAATGCGATCTCGAAGATACCCGTTTGCGCGCGACCATGTCCACAGAAATGGCCATCGAAGCAAAACAATATACGGAGGTAAAAGCAGTACCAGAAGAATACCAAAGACACGTCAAGATTTTCAGCGAAGAAGAGTCGAACCGGTTCCCATTGTCAAAACCATGGGATCACGCAATCGATTTCAAACCAAACGCACCGGATACCATCGACTGCAAGGTTTATCCCATGAGTCAAGCAGAAGATGTAGCACTCAAAGAATGGATCGACGAACAGCTGGCAAAAGGGTACATTAGACCCTCCAAATCCCCGTACGCATCATCATTCTTCTTCATTAAAAAGAAGGACGGAAAACTACGCCCCCGTACAGGACTACCGGAACATCAACAACTGGACCATACGCAACCAATATCCTCTCCCACTTATTCCAGAACTCATCGCCGACTTAAGCGGAGCGTTCATATTCACTAAGCTGGACATTCGCTGGGGATACAACAACGTGAGGATCAAAGAGGGAGACCAGGAAAAGGCGGCGTTCAAAACGAAATATGGACTCTTTGAACCAACGGTAATGTTTTTCGGATTAACCAACTCCCCGGCAACCTTCCAAACCATGATGAACGAAATCTGCAAAGACCTCATCGCGTACCACGAAACAAAGGGAACGATCATCAGGGTATATATGGACGACATAGGCATAGCAACTCGATCAACGGAAAGGGCACACATCGACGCGGTACACGACGTACTGGACCTTCTGGAAGAAAACGACCTATTCCTCAAACCAGAAAAATGCATCTTCCACGCCCCAAGCATCGATTACCTGGGGGTAATCATTGAAAAGGGGGTGACACGCATGGACCCCGTCAAAATTTCGGGTATCAAGGATTGGCCAACCCCCAAAAACGTCAAACAGGTGCGATCGTTCCTAGGCTTCTGCAATTTTTACCGCGCTTTCATTCGAAATTTTGCCACGCACGCACGACCCCTCAACAAACTTACACGCAAAGACACCGAATGGACATGGACAACCGCGGAACAAGAAGCGTTCGACAAAATCAAGAGGCTCGTCACAGAGGAACCAGTACTGGCACACCGCTGAACTGAAAGACCAATTCGAACTAGAAGTAGACGCCTCGGGATTCGCGGTAGGAGCAGTGCTACTCCAACGCAAAGAGGCCGGCAAAAGACATCCCATAGCCTACTACTCCAACACTCTCAGCGCGGCGGAAAGGAACTACGAACATCTAGACCTAGAGCTGCTGGCAATCGTAAAGCACTAAGAAACTGGCGACACTACTTAGCGGGATCACCACACAAGATCAAAGTCTTCTCAGATCACATGAACCTCCAATACTGGCGCTCCCCACAAAAGATAAGCCGCCGAGTAGCCCGGGAAGTACTAGAACTTTCTGAACGATATTGAAATTCACCACATCAAAGGAACGGCAAATGGAAGAGCCGATGC
>JAKELG010000431.1:0-31046 GCA_021527035.1 Lactarius vividus | reverse complement strand
TATCCTTGATGCCTTCGAGCCACTCATTTCTGCACGGAAACAGGTGGGACGCCCCTAAGGTTATCGTTTCCGAGAGGAGACAAGAGGTGAAGCGCTGTTTGACGAAGCGGTAATGGCATTCTTGGAACGCAGAAATGCGCACTAAATAGTCCTGCATTGATGTGGTAGTGAAGTTGTACAACCTACTTCGTATTCTGTCGTCAGTAGTCAGAAACGAAAAACAATACATTTGGCAAATTAGAACACAGGGTTCGATGGTTATCATGGACGTATTGGGGTGCAGAGTAGTCGGCTGCACAACCTATAATGTATTTGGTCACCTGTGTTGAGAAATGAAAACTCGTCACTATCGTCCATCATCTATCCAAGAAATACAAATCGAGGTAAAACATACACCATTCAAAGGCCAGAAAGCGTACCATGTGTGAGCAAGTGTATGAGAGTAACCGGGGAAAACCTTACTGATTGTTGAAATGATATGTACTTACTGCTAGTGACAGCGCCGAAATGACACGGGAGTAAGATCCGGTGAGACTGAGTGTTGTAACCAGTTGGTCAGGGAGATGACTAGGCCGACCAGGGCCACTTTCAATCGTCGTTCGGCGAGTCAACCGCAGCCGTGAGAACTTTGTGCGATGGCAGGTAGCTCGGAAAATCTTTACATGTCTGCCGCGCTTTGGTCGTGTTATCCAATGTCTATGATACTCACCCGTTCTGCCGCTAGAGCCCTCCTCACAAACCGGTATGCTTTATTCTTTGATATGCGCTCGAGGGATGCTCAGTGGTGAATGTCGCCCAGGGCGACAGTGGATAACGACAAATTCCCAGAGGGATGTCCCTCTTGGAGATATTCGACGCTTACCGACAACTCCACGAACCCAGCCCGATTACGAAAAGGTCTGGAACAGTAGAGATGGGTGGTTTAAAGCTCGCACATGTGTGCCTACATTGGCGACGTGTCGTGCTTTTGTCGCCCTCCCGTTTACATGTACACCTGCTGTTCACCCCACGCAGGTCTCCGACGGAACCCATGTTGAAATGTCTCCCCCTCCTTCCGATTTTGGTCGACTTCCGCCATGGACCATGGACGAAAGAGGAAGAGGATCTCGCACTTGCTGCGATCAAGCACCGTAGTCGTGTGCGGAAAGTTGTTCTTCGAAGACCATACACGAAACAACACATGGCCCAAACTTCTCAGGGCTCTGAGCCACCCTTTCCCCGAGCTGGAAAATTTAGAGATTTTCCCCCCCGATGATCGTAAGGGTGCACTGATTCTTCCCGCCACGTTTCTCTCGGGTTCTGCCTCATGCTTGCGACGGCTCATGTTACGTGATGTTTTATGGAGCTGCCTATCCCCACTATTATCGTCCGCAACAGGCCTCGTCGAACTCACTTTGACCGTCAGGGTTGCATATAGTGCACTACCAGATGCTTCGTTCATTGCGAATTTGCAGCGCATGTCTCGCCTACGTCGCCTTGAGGTGCAGCTGAAGGCTATGGCTAGTACCCCAATTAACATTAACCCGCAGCCTCCCACTGGCGCAAAAGATATTATCACACTCCCAGAGCTCATGCAACTCGTCTATACTGGTCATAGACCATATTTGGAGGCGCTTGTGGCTGTGTTGACTGCCCCGTCCCTGCAGAATCTCAACATTGCAGTCGGTTCCAGAAGCTTGGCCGATGATTTCCCCATTCCTCACCTCTGTAGATTTATCCGTGACACAGACAACCAGTTTATCACGATTCGCTTGGATTTTTCGCGTTGGCGGTTCAAGTTTTCCGCGGGCACTGGTTCCCAATCCGTACATAATCAACATTTTTCAATGACCATTCCTGCACACGTCTCGTTGGAGCAGCTGGGCCGAGAGCTCTCTGGGTCGTTGTCCACCGTCGAGGAGCTCATCATTGGGTGGCAAACGTGGACTTTTGAACGCCGCAGTATTCAGCCGGACCAAATGCGTGGATTTTACCACTACCTCCCGCAAGTGAAAATAGTTCAGGTACCAGCTGGAGTGGCGCTCGACGTTGCGCGTTCTTTCAAGGGGGACGGCGGGTTGCCCCTCCTGTATCTTCTTCCTGCTTTGGAACGAATCGAAGTGCGTTCGGCGGCGGGCGAAGACGACACACAGGTATCCATCTGTAGTGCCTTCGAGCCACTCATTACTGCATGGCAACGGGCAGGACGCCCTATAAGGCTATTGTGGACATCTTGGAAGGATACAGTTGCGGACGAGCAAAGTCATCAAATTTGATGTCCAATTTTTAGGGACATGGAAAAGTGCTGGAAGGCTCTGGAAATCATTGGGAATAGTAGATAATGGGTGTATGAACGTCACTGTATCGTTAATCTTGAGTTTTGACTCAAGACGAATATTGGTACGCAGAAAAACATTGCCGGAATGCCAGAAAAATCATTTTTAGGGAGATCTGATCAAGAGCTACATGCAAGACTGCATGATTCCGAAAGGAGTTCCGAGGCATTGATAAAAATTCCCATTCCCTCCCAAAAAATTCATCATGTCGAGCAGACCAAGAGGTCAATTTGGTAAAAAGACTTGCAAAATTCGTTCTAAACCCGCAGTTGTTGCTGGCAGCTTCTCAGGTTGACGTCCGTGCAACCTCGTATGCACCACCACATAGAAGGGAGCGTGAGCGATTTCAAATCCGATCTTAAGACTCATCTCCATTCTCGTCACGACACTTCGGACTGGTCTCACGTGACTGATAGTATATACGCGCTCTGGTACTCGACTGTTTGTTTCCCCTCAGTTACCTCCGCTCTACGAGGTTCTGAGGATAGTATTGGTCTTAGGTTTTAATAGAGAGCAGAGTGATGAAGAATGTGAAGGGGATGGATTTCCCAAGAGTTTTCTGCCAAAATGGCAAAACGGCAGAGCAGGATGTCTCAAACAACGTAGACACAAGTCCCCAAAACAATGACGTCGATGCCTGTCCGAGTCCGAATCCAATCTAAGTTTTCTCTGGAAAAGTCTGATCGCTGAGCAGACTCCTTCCCGATTCGATGCCGCGTAGGAGGCTCCTAATCAAGTGCACTCTCTCGTTACGCCCTGCTAGAAGTCGGTGGGACGCAACTTGCCGGAGCTTCTCCTGACAATGCTTGCATGATTCAAGGAAAATCTGTTAGGCGCATCCCCAACGGGAGGGTCTCAACCAGAACACCAGAACTATGAAAATGGCCTGAGGTGATAGTACGAATTCGGTGGCAACCCTTTAACTTGTACAAAAGGAAAGTCTCGGTTTCCAGTCATGCAGCCGTGGGAGTTCTTTGCCATGATAGTCACGGGGCAGGCCTCGATCGTCTGAATATCTGACTCGCTGTAGTCAGGGGTGGATAAACTCCCAGAGGATGTTCTCTTGGAGATATTCGATGCTTACCGACAACTCTGTGAACTCCAGTCCAATTATGAAAAGGTCTGGAACAGCAGCGACGGGTGGTTCAAGCTCGCACATGCGTGCCTGTATTGGCGACGTGTCGTGCTTTTCTCGTCCTCCCGCTGTTTACATGTGCACCTGCTGTCCACTCCACGCAGGTCTCCGACGGAACCCATGTTGAAATATCTTCCCCCCCCTTCCGATTTTGGTCGACTACCGCGATGGACCGTGGACGGAAAAGGAAGAGAATCTCGCACTCGCAACTCTCAGCCACCGTAGTCGTGTGAGAAGAGTTGCTCTTCGAAGACCATACACTAAATATATCACATGGCCCAACTTCTCAGGGCTCTGAGCCACCCTTTCCCTGAGCTGGAAAGTCTCGATATTTTTCCCACTGACGATCGTAATGGTGAACTGGTTCTTCCCGCCACGTTTCTCTCGGATTCCGCCCCTTGCCTGCGACGGCTCATGTTACGTGACGTTCTATGGAGCTGCCTATCTCCACTATTATCATCCGCAACAGGCCTCGTTGAACTCACTTTGACTGTCAAGATTGCATACAGTGCACTACCAGATGCTTCGTTCATTGCGAATCTGCAGCACATGTCTCGCCTGCGTCGCCTTGAGTTGGAGCTGAAGTTTCTGCTTAGATCCACAACTAACGACGACCCACGGCCTCCCACTGGCGTAGGAGATATCGTCCCGCTCCCGGAGCTCATGCGACTCACCTATACTGGTCATAGACGATATTTCGAGGCGCTCGTGGCTGTGTTAGCTGCCCCGTCTCTGCAGCATCTCGACGTTGGACTTATGCCCAGTGGCGTAATCGACCGGTGGTTTCCCCATTCCGCACCTTTGCAGGTTTTATCCGTGACACAGACAATCGGTTTATCACGGTTTGCTTGGCCTGTTCGCGTTGGCAGCTCAAGTTTTCCGCGGGCACGGGTTCCCAACCCGTTCTTGATCAACCTTTCTTGATAGTCGATTATGACCCTTTCTCGCTGGAGCAGCTAGGCCGAGAGCTCTCTGGGCCGTTGTCCACCGTTGAGGAGCTCGTCGTTGGGTGGGAGCCGTGCCCTACGTTCAGCCGGGCCGACTGCGTGGATTTTACTACCTCCCGCAAGTGAAAAGAGTTCAGGTACCAGCTGAATTGGCACTCGGCGTTGCGCATTCCTTCAAAGGGGACGGCGGGGAGCCCCTCCTATATCTTCTTCCTGCTTTGGAACGAATCGAAGTGCGTTCAGCGGCGGGCGAGGACGACACACATGCATCCATCTGTAGTACCTTCGAGCCACTCATTGCTGCATCGCAACGGGCAGGACGCCCTATAAGGCTATTGCGGACATAATCAAGCCGCGCAATCTACAGTGCATTCGATAGTCGCCTGTTGGTAGAAGTGAAAACGATAGATATACTGTATTTGGGATCTTCGAACATAAATCATTTAAAGGGTGCCCATTTGGAGTGCTTGTGCGGTATTCGTCGACGATATTGCCAACAAGGCAGGCATTACACAACCTAACAATTCAATTTCAAACAAGCACTTGACTTGTTAGTCTGTTCGCGTGGGCGCGGGCGCCGGATTGAGTAAAGCAGTGACAGCGCCCATCACCAGGCGAGATGGGCGCTGCGAGCGTCGGCCACCACTCCCCGCTGCATGGTTACAGGCACGAGCAGCTACGACGTGGAAAAAAAGGTTATTATACTACTGTCCATCGTATATTCAAGAAACAGTTCAAGAGGGTAAAATCATCCATTCAAAAACCCAAGACAGTACTATGCATGAGGGCAACCAAAGATAAGTCCTGACGGTCGGATGATAAGTTCCACTGAAAGAAAAAGGTTGGAAGAGGGGAGAAGAAGATCCAAATCGAAAGTATCGTATCCAGGGTAAGAATTTTAGAGGACCATGGCGGCGAGCACACCAAAGATCAAGCCGGCACTGCCAACGGCAGTTATACGATCTGCGCCGTTCGAGGGTGCCGTGGTGTTCGTGAGAGAACCCGTTGGGTTCAAGTCGGTGTTGGTGTCCGTGTTTGTCAGGACGGGGGTCGTCGCGGTACTGAGTCAGAGAAAAAGAGTAAGCACTTGATAGGTAGCAAGACGGAGCGAAAAGGACATACAAGGGGGTAGTAGCGGTAAGGGAGGAAGATGTTGTGGTGGTCGCTTGCACAATCGCGAATTGCTGCGATTGGGCGTAGATGGTGTTCAGGTTTTGCGAGTCCTGAACAAGGTTGACTTGGAAGCCCGTGCCGGTTGGGAACCCTGTGCTAGGTGGGCTGACAGTGAACTTGCCAAGGTTGCCGTCGACGAGTGCAGCGAGGACTTGTTGGTAACTTGGGGTTCGCGCCTGTGAGGTGTTTAAGGTGGGTGCGACGACGAGGGTAGGCCAAGAGCAAAGGACGCACCTGATTACTGAGAACGATGGTGAAGTTCAGCGCATCTGTGCTGACTCGCTGCCAGGTGACGACGTTGGGACCCGCTATGGTCCACCCGGCCGAGCCGCCGGGAGAGGTAACCTGGTAAGCTGAGGCCAAGGCGACAAAGGAAAGAAGGGTGAAGAAGAAGTGCATGTTGGCAGTGAGTCGACAAGGGGGTGAAAAAAAAAACGAAGTAAGGAATGTGGTTTTGTCGAGGAAGGACCAAGTTGCAAGCCCAAGGCGAGGCGAGGATGTGGCGAATAATGTAGAGAAATATTGGTTGTTGATTATTTGGTTATTGTTATATAATAAAATAATTTTTGAAATTGAGAACCGGTTCTCTGTCAGGAAAAAACAGGAAAATCACGGGCTAACAACCAGGGAATGGCTCGTCACTCTCATTTCCCTTCTCCTTCTCAGTCGCTTCAACATGTCTTCGCCTTATAACCGCCCAGAATCTAGGCGAGAATCCCCTTACTTGACCTTCACCCCTCGCCGCAGTGCCATCGCATCCTTTGACAATCTCGTTGTCCTTGCTAACTATGAGGAACACCTTCGTGAGGCAAGGAAGATAGTTTGGCGCGACCGCGGCGAGCCAGCCGTCGACGTTCATGATATATACGAATGCCTTGTTCACGGGGCGCGTGGTGGTCTGCGTGCGTTCTAAGTCCTATATTACTCTTCTACGCTTCCCTGATTCGGTCATTACCGTTGTCTACGCAGGTGCCAGTGCAATTGCATTTGCTATTCGCTCCGGCGTTAACCTTGTTTTGCTTCTGGCACGTATTAAGAATTTGCCAAGGTCTGTCCACACAATCCTCGTTGTCAGGGCTCGCTCACTCCGGTATTTCCTTAGGGAGAAGCGTCTGTCTCTCATACGTCATGCTCTCCTCGGCTCAGATTCATTCCGTGCCGCTGCTATGTTAGGTGTGCGCTCTACTCCTCATATCCTCAGCCCCTGACAACTTTTATAGGAAGCTTCGTGGCGTTGTACCGCTTCATTCTGAACGCACTCCCCATTATTTTCCCTGCCAACCTAACTCTGCGCGAAAATGCCCGGAACTTATTCGCCAGCCTTTTCTCCACCGAAGACGAGCAAGATGGCTTCGTCCTTGACGACTCTCCGACTTCATCTCTACCGGCGTCGCCGCTACATAGGCCATCGCTACCGCTACACATATCACCAGGCGATAGGCGCGAGGCACGACTATCTTCGTCTGCACAGGTGCACCAAATTTGGGCTCGCAGGAAGACACGGCGATGGCATTCTGTATTGGCCGGTGCAATCGCTGGCGTCGTTGCAATATCCTTTGAGAAACGCTCACGGCAGAACGTCATTGCTCAGCAGCTTTTCGTCCGGTACGTCTCGGTACCTCCTTCAACAGAATCGGGCACCTATCATTTGACAGTGGGCTGCAGGGCTCATACAATGCTTTCTCGGAAAAACGCGGTTTCCGTATTCCGCATGGTGACGTTTTAGTCTTTTCACTGGCGTACGAGCATATTCTCCTCAGTACTGCTCAGTTCTGATGTGAGAAAAGGTGTGGGCAAATCGTGTATGCGTTTCTCTTGAGTCCGCAAACGCTCCCAAAGGCTTACTGGCGGTGGTGCGTCATGAAGGCGCCTGTCCGTTCTTCGTTAGGCTGATGACACACTGATAGGATTGAACACGTTGCACAAGTTCCAAAGGAAGTTCTGTCCACGCATTTGGGTATGATACGGCACGGGACCTACGACCCGGCCGACCTCGCCCGGGTCCTTGCGCGGCCAGATCTCCACCCAGTCAATGCCACGTACCTCGCGCAATGGCAGAAGTCGCTTCCCCCATATGGTCCCTGCGCCATGGCACATCCTTCTCACCCGCGGTGCCTCACCGTTCCCCAGGACCGGGTGCTCGCAGTCGCGCGCTGGACGCTGCCCATCTACGGTGCGCTGCACTTCGTGCCTCTGCTGTTCTTCAAGCGTGGAGCATTCGCGCGCGCCCCATTGCACATGGTTTTACGGGCTGCGTGGGGTACCGCGCGGAGTACCGCGTTTATTGCAGTCGCGGTCGTGATGTATCAGGGCTGGTTCTGCGGAATGCAGAACGCGCATCGCGCACTCACGGCGCTCGGGACGGAGGTGGTGCCGGCGTGGATGCTCGACTCGGTGTTGTCGCGGCCAGCGCACTGGCTCGGCGGTGCGGTCATGGGTCTGTCGCTATTCATGGAGGCGAAGCACCGTCGAGGTGAATTAGCGATGTATGCACTTCCAAAGGCGTTGGAAAGCGCGTGGATTGCGCTTCGCGGGCGGGGTCTGGTCGTGCATACTGGGAAGTACGGGAACCCCCTGGTGCGCTTTACTCGTTCTTTTTCGCATGAACCACGCGGCTTAATACCCCTTCTTGGATAGTTGACTGCATTTGCGATGGGGATGGTCATGGTACGTCCATTCGTGTGCTTCATCTCCGCTTGTTCTGATCTCGGAAAATGCAGAGTACCTATCAGGTTCGTGGCGCTTTCCCATGGTTGCTCACTTGATTGACCGTGTGCTGTATAGAATGATCCGCAACACCTGTCTGGACTTGTTCGACGCGTTCTGTATCAGTTTATTGGGCCCAACTAAAGGAGCCCTCAGTACTTCTTTGGGAGATCCATATGATTATTGTGCACACACGGCCTCGGAGTACTGTAAAGGTAAAATGTTCATAGACTAAACTGTCGTACCATAGGTCGTGTTACGAGTGACTTACGGCATGGGTCTGGTTATGAATGGTTCCATGCCAGCCGCACCATCATAGAACCAGCGCATCCATCATCAAACCTTGTCTATATCCTTGACATGCTAGTCCCTCTCTCTCCGCTCGCCATCCTAGTTGATACTAGTCCACCTGAGTCGCAGGCTCTGAGCGATGTTGAACTCAGTCCGGATTCTTTGTTCGACGAGCCGCAGCAGCTGTCGACGACGCCCCAACCACCACCAGGAACGCGCACCGCGGCCACCGGCACGCCGGGAAACCACGATGATTTCACGTGTACTCTGGTCGCACGCCGAAGCGCCCCACCCATTCCGGGCCTCTTCTTCGATCCCGGCCTGCTCCTACCCCCCGATCTTGCGGACTCGGTCCTCCGCGCGTGCATGACGTCCTTCTTCCCTCCTCCTGGCGACGGGTCGCTCAGCCAGGTGAACCAAGTGATGCTCTTCGGACGCGCGGGGCACGAAGATGCCGCGTTCCCGCCGTTCCTCGGGGCGCTCCTCGAGGCGACGTCTACGCTGCTGCGGCGCGCGACGGCTCTGCCCGCAGAGACGCTCGCGCTGCTGTTCCCAGGAGTAGCGCTGGACCACGAAGAGCCGCGCGCGCGCCAGGCGATCGTCAATCTGTACCGGCCAGGCGAGGGCATCGCGCCGCACGTCGACCTGCTGAACCGCTTTGGGGACGGGATCGTCGGAGTGAGCCTTGGGGGCGGCGTCGCGATGCGGTTTGCGCGCGTTGGGGGCGGAGGTGAAGAGTACGAGGTGTGGTTGCCGCCAAGGAGCGTGATTGTGCTTACTGGAGAAGCGCGGTATGCTTGGACGCATGGAATCCCAGCGCGTGATCGAGATAGGGTCGAGGAAGTGGGCAGCGGGGGCGGGTGGCAGTGGCACTATCGAGAACCGCGGGTCAGCGTCACGTTTAGGTGGCTCTTACCTGGCGCCGAGATCGTGGGCGAGGGCGATTCCGACTCGGGCTCGGACGGGGAGGATCGTCAGGCGGCGGTAGAGAAAGGAAACGAACAATGTAGAGACGGGAAAGGCTCGGATTAACGACAATCTATCAGCGTACGATGGTATGGCACGGTAGCACAAACTCGGAATTCCCCTTCACCCTTTCCTCCCTTACTCCCTTCGTACAGACGGACTTATAAACCTTAGATGTGCAAGAGATAGATCATCTGCCGCCACGTAGGGCAAGGACCAGGTGCAGGACCGCACCGGCTGTGATGTTGAACTCACGTGCGGTCTTCTCGTCAGGCCTGTGGGTGCGAGGGTCAAAGATGGGAAAGGGTTTACGGTATCTTCAAACGTACATTTGTCGACCACCGAAGATGAGGCGCTGTTGTGGAGGGGGAACGCCAGACTGCTCCTCTACTTTCTCCTTGATTCGAGTGATCTGTGGCAAAAATGAGAAGAGACAGGAGGGAACAGGTGCACTCTCCCCACCTTGTCGTCGAGATTGATATCAAGCTCAATCTAAAAGAGGGTTTATTTGACCAATATCACTTTGGCTGTTTCACTGGATGCGATGTGCCACTTGCCTCTTTGCCAGTAAGGGTCTTTGAGGGGTATATGCGTGAGGATTTGTTGGTTTAGAAACCTAGGAGGTCGGACGCACCTTTACTTTGATGAGCATTGGGTATTGCGTGAATGGGACTCGTCGGTGGTGGTGGATCAAGGGCAAGTTAAAACAATCTGGTAGATCAGTTGACTCGATGCTCTGCTCTTCATTTTCCAGCTGTGGCGGTCCAGCGGCCTGACACTGGCAATTGCCGTATTAGTCCTCTCAGTCTCATCGACGGGGCCCTTCACTGTTCTGCATCGCTCACCTCGGTTCTCACACAGCCTTGCAGTGAGTTTGAACCTAACATAAATCTATCCACATCGGTATTGCGGACTTAATACTCGAGCCCTGACTTGTTCCACGGTTATAATGTGCACAGCCGGTCCGAGGGAATGATACTGTAAGAGTAACCAGCGGCGTCCTCGCGAAGCACACACTGCTGTAAAACAAATGATCCCGCTCAGCGAGAAGTACCGGCTAAGGATTCTCCGCGATACGGGTGGTATCAAATGAGGCAATGTTGGACCCATATCACCTCTTCTCCTGGCCTGCCTTGTAGGTTCGACGATTCCTCGGATTCCACGAATCCCAGACGGGCTGTTCCTTTGTTGCGGACCAAGACGGGCTGCAACTGATGTATCAATATGACATACTCCTTCCCTCAATCCCTCAAGGCTTCAGCTGTCGCAATCGGCTTCGCGAAGAGGGCTAAAACTAACAAAAGGCGACCCTCTCAAAACTTTCTCATACAACCCTCGCCCCACCCAGCGGTGTTGGGTTTCTCCCCGTGATGACTGAGCTAAAGGAAGGACTTCCGGCCTTATCCTCATCTTTTGAGACCTCTTTCCAGGAGAAGGCGCCACACGTTGACTCGGACAAGTCGCCCGATGGCTACGAGGTCGAGGACGAAAAGTCACTTTTCAACGGGGAACCCGTCATCACCAGTGGGAGAGACGTTTCTAGGTACCTTGTCGATCTCAGAGACGACGAGGATCCCCCCTTCACCTTCCGCTCCATCGTCTTGGGTACCATGATTGGCGGCCTTGGTGCCGCGTTGTACCAGGTATGTACACGCTCACTCTTGGGTCTGTCGATACAGTACCCCAACACCCCGTTTCTAGATCTATGTTTTCAAGCCTATCCAATCTGGAATCTCGTCAGTGTTTCTTCTGCTCGTTATTTACTCGATGGGGGTGTTCTGGTCAACCTTTTTCCCGCGGCGTTCTTGGGTAAAAGATACGCGATTTGAATGGCTTGGACCTACTCTCCAGTTCATCAATCCTGGAGAATTCAGGCTCAAGGAGGTGGGTTTTTGCACCTTTAAACCTGTCAGCACTTCTCAGCCAAACATAGCACGTCATTGCGACCATAGTTGCTTCGAGTGCATCATGGGGCAGCACGGCCGTCCTCAATTTTGCCGTGCAGAGAGTAAGAGCAGCTCCGATATCTCTGCCGTAATCATATCGTCTGAAGTCGTGCCATACGATCTGCAGCTCTACTATAATACCAAAGTCACCGCGTCGACCGCCATTCTCTCGACCTTCTCAACTGCTGTTTTCGGCTACGGCATCGTCGGCCTGTTCCGGCCTCTCACTGTATACCCTAGCGAGTTGGTTTACTGGAGTGTGAGTATCATTCCGTTACATCTCGATCGCATAATTCACTAGCTATTTAGAATTTGCCTACTGTTTCCATCTTCCAAGGTATGTCATCTCGTCCATTGATTACGACAACGATTGACACGTAGGCACTAGCTCTGCATTTTGACAGCGCCTCGAACCATAAACGGGTACGCCTGTTTTGGACTGCATTTGCGGTCATGTTCGTCTATGAGATCATTCCGTCGTACATCTTCCCGCTTTTGAATGGATTCAGTATCTTCTGCCTCGCCTCCCAACATGCATCTCCTCGAGTTCAGGATGTCTTCACTAACATCTTCGGTGGAGCGGGTGGCAATGAAGGTCTTGGTTTGCTCAGCCTGAGCTTTGACTGGCAGTATATTGGCTCCGCGTCAGTCCCATACACATACAACCTCGTAGTCGAGTTGAGCTTTGCCTTTCCACAGGTACATGAGCCTTCCTCTAATCCAGCAGGCCAATTCCTGGATCGGGGTCTTCATTTCCTACATCGTCATTGCGGCGATTTACTATTCGAATACATGGAATGCAAGTACAATTCGCTTGCTTGCGTAGAAGTAACTTATTCTTTCCAGTCAAAATCTTTCCCTATGCTCTCTACCTCGCTGTTCTCTTCCAATGGTTCCGTCTACCACCAAACAGTGGTCTTTACAGGGACGAATTTCCAACTGAATCAGACAGCGCTTGACGAGATCGGCCTTCCTGCGCTGACTGGATCCAACGCATGGGCGGGGCTCACGAGCTCACTTGCTATTGGCGGTCTCATCGCTCATTGTATCTTCTTCTGGGGCCCGTCGGTGGTGTCATCTTTCAAGCACGCGCGCGATAGGACACAACCTGATCCACACTGGGTTGCGATGCAGAAGTACAAGGAAGCTCCCTGGTGGTGGTACACCCTTCTGTTACTGTTAGCATTCTTCGCTGGTGAGCGCGCGCGATACCTCATATGGCGTCTACAGCATCTTTTACGTCTGTGTAGGTCTTATCAGCGTGCTCAAAGGCCAGACGACGCTACCCGTCTGGTCGTATATCATCGCGCTCCTCTCCGGCGCGATCGTGACTCCATTCTCGACGCTGATCAATGGTCGCATGGGGAGCGGTATCGGCACCGTTCAACTCTTCAAGATGATTGCTGGCGCCATCAACCCTGGAAGGCCTGTTGCGAATCTCTACGTGGGTCATTTGGTGTCCTGTCCCAGCTATTTTTCTTGACAGCTGGCCGCTTTTTCCTAGTTCTCAATGTGGAGCCATGATGTCGTATCAACTGCGGTTGAGTTTTCAGGTGACCTCAAGATAGGTCAATACCTCAAAGTACGTCTCAGTTTTACGAAGTCGTTGCCCAAGAGACCAATAAAGGTGTTATGAAGATCCCTCCCCGTTCCCTGTTCGTGGCTCAGGTTTGGGGTACGATCATTGGTGAGCACTAACAACCAAACTCGAAACTTACCGCTACACCAACCTGCAACCTGCTAGGTGCCGTTGTCAACTATGGTACGTTCCGCCGGACGCTCGCTCGGCAATTTATGCTAACGAATCGCTCCGTAGTGGTTATGGTTTCCATTACCGGCGCTCAGCGTGATCTCCTGCTGGACCCGACCGGCAACAATATCTGGAACGGGCAGACAGTGCAAAGCCTCAACAGCAATGCTATCACCTGGTCACTCGCGAAGGAGTTGTACGGTCCCTCGGGGCCTTACTTCATCATTCCTATGGGGATTTTCATCGGATTCGCAGTAACCGTTATACATTGGCTTGTCAACAAGGTGAAGTCGAGGCTCATCGCGTAACCTCCATTTTCTGATGTCACCGTCACAGCGTTGGCCCTACATTGGTCCCGTCAGGGTCGACCAGATCATCCTGCCCCTCATTATCCAGTATTCTTCCTGGTTGGTGAGTGACCCCGAGTTCTCCCTTATCGGCACAGTCTCATCACCACTTCGCACTTAGTCTGCCGGCGTAAACTCCGTCACCTCATCGATCATAATCGTCGGACTGGTGTCGCAGTTTTGGCTGCGCCGGTACCACCCGGGGTGGTATCGCAAGTACAACTACATCTTGGGTGGCGCGCTCGATGGCGGCGCCCAGGTCATGATCTTCATACTCTCGTTTGCCGTCTTTGGCGCCTCAGGCGTCTCTCGGCCGTTCCCTGCCGTGAGTGGGATCTCTTCTTTTTTTTGCCATACGTGTTATTGGAGGGTTGGCGCTGACGGCTGCTTGTCCCAGTGGGCGGGAAATCCTGCTCAAGGAAACGTAGACTATTGCAACGGCAACGGTGCTCTCGATTGAGGCGTTGGGCTTTGAATGGGACTTTCTCGTGAGATGTACCTGTACTGGAAGCCACGAATGCACGCTATGACCGGTCTGCAACTCTGTTATATATCATGGAATCAAAGAACGACGCCGCGACTGCAATCACGGAGCATTTACAAGATCGCCTGAGACTTTGTAAGTAGTTCCGGATTGCATTGGCCACACCTAGGGAGGCCCTACGGGGCGTGGACATCTGTCTGTTCTGGCTAGATAACCGAGAGAGTTGGTTCGTTTTTTAATGGAACGGAACATCAGTGCATGCATGATGTAGTGGTCGGTGGTCCAAGGTATTACATAACCATACAGTGGTCCCCTTCCCAGCCTAACTTACGGGCGCAGAACGGCAAATCGAATCGTGCCAACGATTGAACTGTGTTGCGTAACCACATAACCAGTAGTACTAGTACAGGCGCAATGCATGACACGCTAATCTGCGGAGGGGTTGGGATGGTGGTGAATATCAAATGTATACTGTCGTAAGTGTTATCGACTCGTTCACTTTGTCTCTCCCCGACTTACCTTGTCATCGAGATTGATGTCAGGCCCGATCTAAGTTTATTTGACCGATATCACTCAGCGGTTTGGGCAGCACTAGACGAGACGATGGATACTTACCTCTTTGCCTGTGAGGGGCGTGAGGGTGTAGTCAGTTTAGACCTAGGAACCTTGCGTCGATGGGACTCGCCAGTGGTGACAGATCAAGGGCAAGTCAAAAGCAACCTGGCAGATCAGTTGACTTCGAGTCGGTTCTATGCTCTAGGCTACTGTGAGCCGTTCATTTTCCAGCTGTGGCTGTCAAGTGGCCTGACACTGGCACTGGCAGTCGCCGTATTTTTGGCCCTCTCGGTCCCTCGATGACACTTGGTCGGGCTGTACTGCATCTCTCAGAGAACATCCACTTCTGTACTCACCCTAGCTCCCATACAGCCTTGCAATGAGTTCAAATTTAATTCAACCAGGAGCACATATAGTAGGCCTATCCGCATAGGTATTACGAACTTAACACTCAAACCCTGACTTGCTCAACTAAAAGCATAATGTGATCCCACTTGGCATCATCATGTGCACAACCTATCCGAGGGGAATGATACCAATCATAGGTCCGTGTCATACGTGGCGCCAAGCGAAGTCGTCATTATGATGCTAAGCCATGTCCTTTGACTTTTGGCAACGCGTCTACCTTTGTAGGACCCGCTTCTCTGACTTTGACAATGAGTACCCCCGATGGCGTTCTCTCGAAGTACACTCTGCTGGGCCCGCTTAGCGAAGAGTATCGGCTAATCGTCGATAAGGAATCTCCACGGCACAGGCAGTATCAAATGAGGCAGCGTCGACCTGCCTCGCGTGTTCAACGAGTCCCATCGCCCCATCGGATTCTACGCCTCGTCCCAGTTGGCTGTTCCTTTAAAAACTCAGGCCGGCTACAACTGGTGTGATATGGCACAAACCTCTACGCATCTGTCGCAATCGACTTTGGGCACAGGGCCAAATCCAACAAAAGGCGGCCCTCCAAAGCTCTCTTCCACAGCTCTCGCTTCACCTAGCAGCATTGGACTTCTCATTGCTCCCCGTGATGGCTGAACTACAGGAAGGACTTCCCGTCTTACCCTCGCCTTCTGATACCTCTATCAAAGAGAAGGAGACAGATGTTGGCTTGGGCGAGTCGCGCGATGGCCACAATGACAAGAACGAAAAGCAGCTCTTCAATGGGGAGCCCATCATTACTAGTGGGGAAGACGTTTCTCAATACCTTGTCGACCTCAGAGACGATGAGGACCCCCCCTTCACTTTCCGTTCCGTCGTTCTGGGCACTGTGATTGGCGGCCTTGGTGCCGCGTTGTACCAGGTGTGTACATACTCGTTCCTGAATATGTCAGTGCAATGCCAATATCCTCCACCTCTAGGTCTATATTTTCAAACCCATCCAAGTTGGAATCTCGACAGTGTTTCTTCTCCTCTTTATTTACTTAATAGGGAAGTTCTGGTCAACCTTTTTCCCGCGGCATTCTTGGGTAGAAGGAACGCGATTTGAATGGCTTGGACCTACTCTCCACTTCATCAACCCTGGAGAATTCAGGCTCAAGGAGGTAGGTTTTTTACACCTTTCGACCTGTCCGCATTTCTCATCCAAAAAACAGCACGTCGTTGCGACTTTAATTGCTTCGAGTGCATCATTAGGCAGCACGGCCGTCCTTAATTTTGCCGTGCAGCGGGTAAGAGCGCCCCCATTTCACCCCCATAATCATTATTGTCTAAGCTGTGCCATATGACCTCCAGCTCTACTATGATACCAAAGTCACCGCGTCGACCGCCATTCTCTCGACCTTCTCAACTGCTATTTTTGGCTACGTGATCGTCGGCCTCATCCGGCCTTTCACTGTATACCCTAGCGAGTCGGTTTATTGGGGCGTGAGTACCGTTCCGTTGCATCTCGATCACATAAATTCATCAGGTTTTTCAGAATTTGCCTACTGTCTCCATCTTCCAAGGTGTGTTATCTAGTCCATTGATTACGACAACGATTGACACGTAGGCACTAGCTCTGCATTTTGACGACGACTCGAACCGTAAACGGGTACGCCTGTTTTGGATTGCATTTGCGGTCATGTTCGTCTATGAGATCATTCCGTCGTACATCTTCCCGCTTTTGAATGGATTCAGTATCTTCTGCCTCGCCTCCCAACATGCATCTCCTCGAGTTCAGGATGTCTTCACTAACATCTTCGGTGGAGCTGGTGGCAATGAAGGTCTTGGTTTGCTCAGCCTGAGCTTTGACTGGCAGCATATCGGTTCCACGTCAGTCTTACACGCATACAGCCTCGCAGTCGAGTTGAGCTTTGCCCTTCTGCAGATACACGAGCCTTCCTCTAATCCAGCAGGCCAATTCCTGGATCGGGGTCTTCATCTGCTACATCGCTATTGTGGCCATTTATTATTCGAATACATGGAATGCAAGTACAATTCGCTTGCTTGTGTGGAAGTAACTTATTCTTTCCAGTCAAAATCTTTCCCTATGCTCTCTACCTCGCTGTTCTCTTCCAATGGTTCCGTCTACAACCAAACAGCGGTCTTTACAGGGACGAATTTCCAACTGAATCAGACAGCGCTTGACGAGATTGGCCTTCCTGCGCTGACTGGATCTAACGCATGGGCGGGGCTCACGAGCTCAGTTGCTCTTGGTGGACTCGTTGCTCATTCCGTCTTCTTCTGGGGCCCATCGGTGTTGTCATCTTTCAAGCACGCGCGCGACAAGACACAACCTGATCCACACTGGGTTGCGATGCAGAAGTACAAGGAGGTTCCCTGGCGATGGTACACGCTTCTGTTGCTCTTATCATTCTTCGCCGGTGAGCGCACGCGGTACCTCCTATAGCATTCGCAGCATCCTCACCTTTTGTGTCCGCGTAGGTCTCATCAGTGTTCTCGAAGGCCAGACGGCGCTGTCCGGGTGGTCGTACATCTTCGCGCTCCTTTCTGGTGTGATCGTGGCTCCGTTCGCGACGCTTCTCAACGCCCGCCTGGGGAGCGGTATGGCCACCAATCTCTTTAAGATGATTGCTGGTGCCATCAACCCTGGAAGTCCTGTTGCAAATCTCTACGTAGGTCCTTCGGTATCCTGTCCCGACCTTTCTTCCTGACAGCAGGTCGCTTTTTCCTAGTTTTCAATGTGGGGCCATGACGTCGTGGCGACTACGATTGGGTTTTCCAGTGACCTCAAGATAGGTCAATACCTCAAGGTACGTCTCTCAGTTTAACGAAATCATTTTCCAGGAGACAAATAAAAGCGTTATGAAGATCCCTCCTCGTTCCCTATTTGTGGCTCGGATTTGGGGAACGATCATCGGTGAGATTTAACGACCAAATTCCTCACGGTTCGGAGCTTAGCTTACTGCTACCCAAACCTGCTAGGTGCCGTTGTCAACTACGGTACGTCCCACCGGATGCTGACTCGGCAATTGAAGCTAACGAATCGCTCCGTATAGTGGTAATGGTTTCCATTACCGGCGCTCAGCGTAACATCCTGCTGGACCCAACCGGCAACAATATCTGGAGCGGAAAGATCGTACAATCAATCAACAGCGATGCCATAACCTGGTCGCTTGCGAAAGAGCTGTACGGTCCTTCTGGGCCTTACTTCATCATCCCTCTGGCGATTTTCATCGGGTTCGCGCTAACGGTTATACATTGGTTTATCAACAAGGTGAAAGCCGAGGCTCAGCGCTTAACTCACTGTATTCCATCCTGACGTCACCGCCACAGCGTTGGCCCCACATCGGTCCCATCCGGGTTGACTGGTTCATACTGCCCCTCATTTTCCAGTATTCTTCTTTGTTGGTGAGTGAGCCCGAGGGCCGATTGAGACACTCTCATCACCACTTCGCGCTTAGTCCGCTGGCGTAACCTCCATCGCCTTATCGACCGTAATAGTCGGACTGGCGTCGCAGTTTTGGCTGCGCCGGTACCACCCGGGGTGGTATCGCAAATACAACTACATCTTGGGTGGCGCGCTCGATGGTGGTACCCATGTCATAATCTTCATACTCTCGTTTGCCGTCTTTGGCGCCTCAGGCGTCTCTCGGCCGTTCCCTGCTGTGAGTGGGGTCTTTTTACCATGCAAGTTATCGGAAGGTTGGCACTGACGGCTGGTTGTCTCAGTGGGCAGGAAATCCTGCCAAAGGAAACGTAGACTACTGCAACGGAAACGGTGCTCTAGACTGAGGCGTTGTTCTACACACCATCGAATGGGACTATCCCGTGAAATGTACTCGAAGAGTTATTTACAATGGAGAATGCAGTTGCGAGGCATTCATACGATAGCAACCGCAATTGGCCTACATGGTGTAAAGTTCGAGCTGCCTCTGATGTCATGATGTCACTGCTCAAGTCATCGAGCCCAAAGTGAAGTCATAATTTGCACCCTCGTGTTATTTTTCAATCGGGGTCATTCGTGGGGACCATGGATTTGGCTTCAGTCTATCTTCCGAGACAAAGCGACTTCGATAATCTCGACCTCACTGGCACTCGAACAATACAAATCCCGTTTTCGCGTACGTACACACGACTACGACTAATCTTCACCAACACTGAACATTGTGACTTGTCCGGTTTTGTAGACGTGGGCGGCACCCAGCGTTTTATGATTCTGTCGAATATCAGATGATTCAGATCGCAAAAGTGCAGCTGCGCGAATGGAGCTGGACACGCACGAGAATCACGTCACCTGTCAGGTGCTCTTGTTTGTCATGCGTCGATTTGTGCCAGTTCGCCCTCATCATCACATAATTACTAGCGGCCTCACTGACTGCAGCAAGGCGGAAGTCGGTGTCTCTGTCAACAGTTTTTTCGATCCAGAGTTGCAGCTCTCCGCGTTGATTCGGAAGGATGTTGGAGCCGGGACTAAATTGAATAGTCATCGTGGAGAAGACGCAGATCTGGATAATAATGACAAGGCATCAGTGGCAACTATAACACGAAATACAGAGTGGGCCCACATGTGTAAGGGGTAGGGTTGTCGGGTGAACAAGAAGGAACCTGTGGAATCGTTTTGCGTTTTTTTACACTCAGTAGTACTGTATCAGACCCGAACATCGGACAAGGACAAGGACCTTCGGACAGGCCTTCAGACACCCTAAATTTCTCGCCCAACCCCAAATTATCTTCGTTAACATGGCCCGGGGTCCTTCTGATGCGTCAAATCGGAACTGAGTCGGAAGTCATCACAGCTGGCGAGGAAACGGCCGCACCGCTGATGAACTCCACATCTTCGAATTCTTTGTTTAGTACTTTTGGAGCGAGACAAACTTGGGCAGGTCTCTTACAGCACATTGCAACACTCCCCTCACAGTATGACACACCGAGACATCCACACAGCCTGATTTATTCTTTGCGTGACGAACCGCTCGAGCTTGCGCACGAGTGTCTCGCCTCTGTGGCCCTGGAGGTCTCATGCATGGGGAATAGCAAATATCTGGGGGCCCGGAACCGCCGCAATGGCGGCAAGCGATCGCCCCGCGATTGCCACGTTTGCGCCATCCATTGCGCAAGGTGAAGGCAGTTTCCTGTTCGATGCCACGAGACAATGCCACGAGATGTGCCCTGTGATGAGTACAACTTTACCACGGAGCGGCACTGACAACATGGTTCTGTCTTTGCGTGCACAAACTGAGAAAAGGCGTTGACTAATACTTAAAGAATTTTTATCATCTGTAATGAGAAAATTATTTTATTCAAATATTATGTCCATTCAAGGATTATATTGTTGTGAAAAAGCTTAATGCTTTTCCCTGAAATAAATCATAAGTGACCATTGTTCTCAATAAGCCGAACGTTGAGTTTTTTCGCAGTGTGATCATTCCCGAATGGACTTAAGGTTTAATTAGAATTACTTTTTAATTATGGATTGTGTAAAATCATTAAGTATTAGTCACGCTTTTTCCCAGTTATGCCTATCTAGTCAATCTAGTACGCTAAAGAAAAAATGTAGTTATGCCCCAGAACCCATCCCAGTCAGTGATGAATCAAGCAACGGCTGCCTATGCGGAGTGCAAGGCGGAGTGTTTTTTGGACAGTCAAATAAAAGTTCCCACGGACTGCCAGCATTCTATTGCTTCGGAGTCTTGAGGGATGTTTTCGACCGTCTCCCTTTGTGTCCATGTATAATTGCTCCTGCCTGCCGGCCTCATTGTCACGAGTATGTAGTACCCCCGGGGCCTCTTCAAGACTTGAATTCTTCGTGTCAAAATCATATTGTCAAGCTAAAGAAAGTCCGTGCCTCGTCTCTGTCCGCCTTCGTGGTTACCAGGTTACCTGCGAGCGTAATACTTACTGCGGTTCAATTGACAGAAGTTGCCGACATTGGTCGAGGTGTCGAGATTATGATGACTCGTTTGGTCGGGATCCGAGATGCTCAGTCAGCTCATGCATTCTGTTGTGAATTTTGGGAAGGAAACACACATATAAGAAGGCCACATCTCAGATGGCATTCACATCATAACTTTCTTCATGGATTCGATTGTCGGTTACGAAGAAGGGCTCCCTGTTACGAGTCGCCACGAGTAAATTCCCATTTACTTCATACATGCGCATCATCTCCTGTTCCACTTACCTTCTTACCCTCTCCGTAGTGTGTACTCGACGATTGACCCGAAAGAGGCCTTCGCAAACCAAACATACCGTGGCAAGGTTGTACTCATCACAGGCGCATCTCGTGGAATCGGACAGGAGGCCGCCATCACCTACGCAATGGCCGGTGCAAACCTGACCATTGTAGGGCGTTCGCAAGAAACTCTTGATAAAACAGCTGCTGTGATCCATGCCACAGTCTCGGGCGCTCAGATACTTGGTATTCCCGCCGATGTGCGGGACCCCAAGGCCACAGAGGCGGCTGTAAAGGCCACACTCGAGCGATTCGGTCGGCTTGATGTCCTCATTGCTAATGCAGGTGCTTTGAGTAATGTCAACCAAAGTGCGTAGGTTAGTAAAGAGGCACATCTATCTCAGTTCTGACTTTGTGACTGCAGAGTTGGGGGACAAGGACCCTGATCAGTGGTGGAACACATTTGAGGTCAATGTCCGAGGTGTTTACAATATTGTTCGGTTTGTTTTTTCTGTCCTATCTGGGAGACGGAATCCTAATAGCGGTAAAGAGCCTCATTATCGGCACTCGAGAAGACTAGCGGGCGAATTGTAGCTATCTCTTCTGTTGTTGCGCAGCTCCGTGTCCCACATATAAGCGACTATGGTATTTCGAAACACGCCCTCAATCGATTGGTTGAATTCATCGCCCTTGGTGCGTAGACTTGCTCAATCATTTTCAACTGTCTCAGGCTCTACTATTTGGAAGAATATCCCAAATTGACCGTCTTTTCGTTGCACCCGGGAATCATCGAGACACAGTTGACTAAAGAAGCGGGCGTTCCATTCCCTGATGACATTCCTTATGACACTTTGCAACTTCCTGCTGCAACGATGCTCTACCTTACTTCTGGTCGCGTCGACTGGTTGAACGGAAAGTCAGTGGTATACGTACCTGGTGATGCTGCAGTTCACGATCTGACGGCTTTGATATGGCAGATATTTGGCGGCCACCTGGGATATCGCAGAAATTGAGAGGGATTGGAAAGAGAAGATACAAGCGGGGAATGTTCTTATTAACAAGTTGGCTATTCCGAAGTAGTTTGCTACCTCCGTGCTTGTAGGCACTGGCACTATGTGTTGCGTATTACAAGACATCGCGAGATGTCGCTGAAGCGTCCAAGGGTGTGCGTGATATCGTTAACCGGTGACTGGTGGTCCAGATTCAAGATGATATCTATTTCAAGTTCCACCTTTCTCTTAGCTTCCCAAATCCTGTAGCCCGGCTGCGGCCCTTCTTCCAAAGTCGAGCAAAGTTAGCACAAGGGCTGCCTTTCGCAGTAATGAGGGCGCTTCAAGTCTGGGCAGATCAACCAAGGGTGGATAGTCGTGGAATCTCTACGTGGGTCAAGTATTCGGCGTCTTGTCTCAACTGAGATAGCGCTTTCTTACAGTAGTTCTTAATGTGGACCCACAGCGCTTCAACTGGGCTCGGAAGTGACTTCAATAAGGACAATGGCGTCCATTAAGGTTGTCCATCGAAGATTGTCACCCCCCCTCTGGCACGACTGTATGCCCCACCGAAATTGATATGTAATCATAACCGGTGTTGTCATGACCCGGGTCTGACCCAGTCATTTTCTTGGTCATTTTCTGACCCGCGCCAGCTGACTATACACTAGTCATTTAGTCAGACCCAGTCAAGGGACCATGGGAAATTATACAAAAGGGAGACATTCTAATTGCAAACTTCACACGCTTCGGTCCGTTTCCCGACTATCGCCGTCGCAATCACCCGCCCTGCAGATCGAACGATTTGTTCCCACGATTTATTGACTGACCCGCCAAAAGGTCAGTCAGGTTTGCCGGACTTGACCAGCTTGAGCTTCGTGACCCGGGGTCAGCCTGACTTGTACAACACTGGTGTGTAGTACCCTCTTCAAGACTTAAATTCTTCGTATCAATCTCACTTTGTCAAGCTAATGTCCGTGCCTCGTTTCTGTCCGCCTAATAAGCGCTCGGGGTTACCTGCGACTCGGATGCGAGCGTAATGCGTTGCTCGACATTCTTGACCTTACACTTAGTGCAGCGGTTCGATTGACCAGAAGTTAGCTGACTGTCGAGATTGTGATGACTCATTTAGCCGGGATCCGGAATCCTCAGTCAGACCGTCAGCGGCTCGGTCCCGCAGTCCCGCACACGAGGTCAAAGGAGTCAGTCAGAGTCAGAGCCTCAGTAAGCCCATACGTTCCTTGTGGGTTTTCGGAAGGAAATAAAACACTGAGGTCCCGACTCAGATCCCCACATCTTCTTATGCAGTCCATTATCGGTTACGAAGAGGTACTCCCTGTTACGAATCACCGCGAGTAAGTTCCGACATATGCGCGTCGTCTCTTATTCCACTTATTCTCTGTAGTGTGTACTCGACGATTGACCCGAAAGAGGCCTTCGCAAACCAAACATACCGTGGCAAGGTTGTGCTCATCACAGGCGCATCTCGTGGAATCGGACAGGAAACCGCCATCACCTACGCAATGGCCGGTGCAAACCTGACCATTGTAGGGCGTTCGCAAGAAACTCTTGATAAAACAGCTGCTGTGATCCATGCCAAAGTCTCGGGCGCTCAGATACTTGGTATTCCCGCCGATGTGCGGGACCCCAAGGCCACAGAGGCGGCTGTAGAGGCCACACTCGAGCGGTTCGGTCGGCTTGATGTCCTCGTTTCTAATGCAGGTGCTTTGAGTGACTTCACAAAAAGTGCGTAGGTTAGTAAAGAGGAACACTCGTCTCAGTTTTAACTTTGCCACTGCAGAGTTGGGTGACAAGGACCCTGATCAGTGGTGGAACACATTTGAGGTCAATGTCCGAGGTGTTTACAATATCGTTCGGTTTGTTTTTGCCGTCCTCTCTCCAGAGATGCGTTCCTAATAGCGGTAAAGAGCCTCACTATCGGCGCTCGAGAAGACTAGCGGGCGAATTGTGGTCGTCTCCTCTGGCGCTGCGCAGCTCCGCATCCCGCTTGCCAGCGACTATAGTACTTCGAAACACGCCCTCAATCGCTTGGTTGAATTCATCGCCCTTGGTGCGTAGGCTTGCCTAACCATTTTCAAATGTCTTAGCCCGTACCCTTTGAAAGAATATCCCAAATTGACCGTCTTTTCGTTGCACCCGGGAAGTATCAAGACACAGATAACTGAAGGAGCGGGCGTTCCATTCCCTGATGACTTTCCCTTTGACACTCTGCAACTTCCTGCCGCAACAATACTCTACCTTACTTCCGGTCGCGTCGACTGGTTGAACGGAAAGTCAGTGGTATACGTACCTGGTGATGCTGCAGTTCACGATCTGACGGTCTTGATATGGCAGATATTTGGCGTCCAACTGGGATATTTCAGAAGTTGAAAGGGATTGGAAAGAGAAGATACAGGCAGGAGGACCAGGGGGTGTTCTTATTAACAAATTGGCTATTCCGAAGTAGTTTGCTCCCTCCCTACTTGTAGGCACTGGCACAATATCTGCATTACAAAACATCGCGAGATGCTGCCGAAGCGCTCAAGGGTGTGTATGATATCGCTGAGCGGTGGCCGATGCCAGTGGGTCAGACGAAAGATGTTATCTATTTCCGCCTCTTTTTTTTTTGAGGATTTTATTCCAGTGAAGCACATGGTACAAGGCCGTACAAAGTGAGATTTATAAAAACACTAGTAATGTAAAGCAGATACCTCACGTGATCGAGGGATGTAAATAGTAAGAGAAAAGGAAACTCAAACTAGAGGCACCTTCCAAGGAAGCCGGTTACGAGATGCAGAAGCCAGTAAATAATACGGTCGGCCCGAGACAGAGTAACAGGGTGGTAGTAAAAGGGTGCTGTGAGGCAGAGTCCAGTGTTTTGAGGTCGAGAGCACTTTCATCCGTGGTCAGACAGGGATTGGGCCCCATCCTCAGGTCTTGACGCTGCGCCTGTCTGTTGAAGGTATAGGCAGAACGCATATGGCATGCCGTCGTCCCCAGTGAAGAGGTCAAGAGGTTGGGTGTTGTTTTCCGATCGTGAATTGTAGCCGGAGTACATTTGGCGTCGTTGCCAGGAGAAGCATGGGCAATTGTGCGTTAAGGTGATAGAATGATCAGTCAGGGAGTCCACAAGGGCAGGGTCTGGCCTCAGGCGGGAGATCAGGGCGGTGGCGTTTGATGTAGTCGGATGTGAATGCGTGTCTTGTCATTATACGACGCACTAGCTCCCCAATCCTGTAGCCCAGCTGCGGCCACTTCTCCGAAGTCGGTCTCGGAACCGGATGGGGGATGGTCTTCATTTCTGATGTGTATCCCAGTAATAAATATTGATCAAAAAAAAAAACCCCCCAGATTAGGGATTAGGGAGAACACCGGCAAGGGTAATACAAAGAAAGGCTGCCTTTCGTAGTGACGAGGGCGCTCTGGGCCTACCTTAGGTGAATCCCACCAAAACTATCACCGCCACACGTGTCCCACTCAGGCTACAGTTGCCGTTTCTGCCTTCGCAGCTGTTTCAAGATGCCGAGGTGCCAGCCTGATCCCTGCATGGTGAATCAGCTAGTAGGTAGACGTAGTTTTGACTCCGATCGCCTCTGTTTGGGTAGTTGGAAAGGCTCTGAAATAAGGGTCAATGGTAGTATTTTTTTTGTGATTATTGTGCAGGTAGATCGTAGCCTGAGTCAGTCTTCGTGATGGTCTTCATGATGGTACAGATGTAACCTTATAGTAAGCTTTGTCGCCTCAGGCTCACTACGTTGTCCTCCATCCATTACTTTGGATCCAATTGAGCCCTCGCTATGAATACATCGCAAAGCACCAACAGATGTTTCGGTTCCCGGAACAAATCAAACTGTGGTCAGCCTGCAGCTCGACTATTTGTTCATGCCAGTGCGCTATACTAGTAGCATCAAGCCTCGTAACGAGCACTGGTAGGAACCCCGAAAAAAGAAAGGGAATGCGTTCCGAGGAGCCTCTGCAGCGGCTTGTCATCCAGGTGATAGAGAACTGGCACCAATCTCGATACTCTATCGTGCACTCCTCGGGTGTCTGGTCACCCCATCGACCCCAGTTCGGGGGCCAGTCTGACTCAGGAGCTGAGCAAGCGCACTGGCGATCTAGCGAACTATTCACACCTTGACTCACTTAAGCACGCTCGTTGAAGAGCCGCCTACAAACTTGCCAGTCTGACCGATGCCACTCTCGTCGGCGTAGATCTTGCGGATGAGAAGACGCTGAGCGTGCGCCCGTACATAGCCGCGCTCATCTCTGGTGCTATCGTCGCCCCGATCTCAAATCTTGCTTGTACGGGTAAGTTCATCTGTACTAACTAGCTGTTCACAGTGACCATCAAGGGTGGATACGTGGATATTGCGACGTGGGTTATTCGGCCAGGTATTCGGCATCTTGTCCCAACTTACAGTAGTTCCTAATGCAGAACTACGACATCGTAGGGACTTCAACAAGAACTTCAATTGGGCTCGCAGGTGACTCCAAGCCGAGTCAGGGTATGTACCGCCTATGGCGATGGCCGTTAGGGGTCGTGAAGCCCTTCCCCGTTCTATGTCGATAATTGAAGACTGTTTGATACGATTGAAAGCTGACCAAAAGGCTGACGGACCGCTCTTAGTTGTCACGGTTTCCATAACCAGAGCCCAGCGTGACTTCCTGTTCGATCCAACCGGCAACACCTGCCAAAGGAACTGCAAGTGGAACGGCGCTCTAAGCTGAGGCGTTGGGTAACGCGCTTTTTCATGTGAGTTTATAGACTGCCTCGTGGGTAATAGCCCGTATGGGTGGATTCCACGAGCTGTTATATAGGTACCAAAGTCGTAAATGTGTTCGCCTATCTCTTGGCGTCACGGTAACTTTACCCGCGCGAAGCCGTGCCAGTGGTTTCTGGTGATTTCCGACAGAACCTCGATCCAGCGGCCACATATGAAACTCTTCTGGGTGAGTAATTAATATTAATAACCGATGATGAAAGGCTACAATTATCGACGAGATGTTCCTCACAGAGGTTTGTTAATTATTACAGGTGAGATGTGGCGCACAATTTGACGGGGTATAAGGTCAATGTCCATTTTACAGTAAGGTTCACAGACTCATCCATCGGAGATTGTCGGCCCCCTCTGGCACGACTGTATGCCCCACCAGATGTACTGTGGAAATCTCCCAGGAACCTAATTCCGCTGTTCGAGGGTGGCGGAAATGAGCTCGTACAACTCGGGAGGCAGGTCCCACACACGTTGTTGTGCAGCGTGTGCCGGAAATGATCCATGCGGTAGCAGTTCAAGGGTCCCTTCGCCAAGTGGCAGAAAGGGTCCACCACCACCCTTCACCTGCTCATCTTTCTCCTGGAAAATGCCCGCGTGCGAGTTTAAGACTTCCGAGATGTCTGTTCCCAGATTAGCCAGAACATCGTGGTCGGTCATCTGTTTGTCTCCCGGTGCGAAGATTGCGGCCAGTGGGTTCGGGTTGACGCCCAACTCCTCGGCTGATAAAACAATGTCAGGTCCCACGGGAGTAGCGAGGTTGGGCGCGTTTTTCCACTCGGAAATCCATGCATGATTCGAGGGGAAATATGCTGGGAAAGACACGTCTAGGTTCCTGGCGCCATGGGAGTCGCCCCGCGTGGTTCCATCGATGAGTGCTGGAGAGGGGTTGTGCATCAGGGGCAACGACCAGCTATTTTGTAGACCGGATTGCTCGGTCGGGGTAAGTATTCTAGAAGATACTTTCGAGGAAGAAGGAGATAACGCCAAGGAAGGCACCGAGGCCATGCCAATTGGGAGATATTGCTGTTCAATGTGGTTCGGATCACACACGCCGTCTGAAGGCGACGCATGTGCGACGGGGGTGAGGAGTGGCAGTGGGGTGATAGGGAACGTGGGAGGAGCGTTCTTCGGCGTTTTAAACCTCAATGCAATCCTGAGTCGATCACGCTCCTTGAGTAAGGCCTTGACAGCAGCACGATTCGTCAGGATTGGTTCAGGCCTCGTGTTCGTCCTTTCGCAGAGTGCACGATATGCAGAGCATGTGTCGAAGTGCCTGCCTTTTTGACCATAGATGTCAATGCGCTGCCCTCTGAAAAGAAATATCAGCGACTGCGCTCGATCTTTGACCTTGTCAGTCTTCGACGTACTCGTCTTTGCAACAGAGGTCCTCTGGACAGGCGGGACAAAGGCCAATAGGAACGTATTGGAGATCCTCGTCCTCGAGGTGGTTTGCATGGAACGCAGAGAACTGGTGCTTGCGCAGGGTCGACCAGTCACTTACGTTAATACCATCGCAACAACCAAGATACGTCGCCGTGATGCGCTCCTTGGACGGAGATGGTATATTATTCTAGTCAATGATAAGTAATCCAACAGCACATTCGAAGAAGGTGAAGACACACTATCACAGCTCTCCAGATACTGTATCCCCGGCTATCCTTCATCGCGCCATAAGGTGCTAGTGGACCTCTCCGTCGTGTGGTTGGTGCCGTCCGTCTACCACTCTTCGGTTGTCCATCGAGCTGTGGGCTTGTATCGGCAGATGGGAGCACTGCCCGAACAGGTGACGCAGCCAGTGCGAGATCGTTGAGCACAGTGGATACATGACGGAAACCAGCGGCGCCAAAGCCGAAGTATCCTGGGGGTATCGTACAATGGGAGCCGTAGCATCCACATAGCTCCCTGAAGTTGACAGAGGAAAAGCGTCCGACATGTTGCAAGAGATGGATTTAGGTGGCCTGTTTGCAGGTGAACAAGTTAAATACGCACCCACAGTCACCACCAGAACTAACTGTGGTTCGTCGGTGCTGACCACAAATCATACACCTATTGATACGGTGTGGCATCTCCGAAGTTCCCAATAACATTCGTACAAAGGCGAAGTGCCACACAGATCGACATGTTTGCTCCAGGAGTGCTCCAGGGTCGTTGGAATCCAAGTTCTGAGATCAAGAGCTCACAAGCAGGGTGTAGCTTACTACTTGAACAATTAAATTAAGCTTAATCGAGAGCAGTTGTCACGACCACAGGTCGATTATAGGCCAAACAAAATGATCTTGGCCGACTGAGTTTGATATCCGGATGTCCGAATCGGCTTTGAGTTGGGAAGACTCCGCCCAGTCACTTGATGAGGGGGCCCGCGATGGCTTCGACACCCTCCGAGCCCCAAAACTCCCGGCTTTTCAAAGAATGGTTTGCTTCTCATGGCGGACTTTTCCATTCCAACGCGCGCTACACATCAGGCAGGTGCCATCACTGACGATTTCCATCGGATCACCGCACTCATCGTCCCTTTGTGCATAGTCCCCTCAGGACTTTCAATCATAGCGAGCGAGGCAATAGAGCCCGACGCAACCATCGTAACTTGTCCTTTCTCAATAATTATAACGCCACTTCTTTCCAAAGGCGCATTGCTACCTCTCCTGGAAGATGCATCTTTCCTCGAACGTTGGAGCGAACGACAATGATCATCATTTACATCTGCTTTCACTGGATTGCAAGGACAGACATGTGAAGTATCCTTTCTATTGAGTTTATGCTGACCAGCCAACGGTCGCGCTCGTAGTAGCAGCAATGGCACCCTAATCACTCACCGTACCTTGGTTCACTCCCCTCCCCCGATCGACTCAGGACCCCGCTGCACTTCTCCACAGAGGAGCTCGACGTGCTGAAAGGAAACGAACCTATACGGTGCGACCATCGACCGACGTAGGGCTTGGGAAGCGGAGTGGGAACAGTGTGTTGCGGACGTCTCAACCGTCAACGCCGTGTGGGGAAAGGACTCACCTGGTAAGATCAATTTCATGGGTTCCCGTAGGGCTTACGGACGTCATGATCTCGCACAAAGGGAGACACTATCTCACGGCCTCCACTTATCTATCCTCGCGTGCATTTCCTTCGACTCTTCTTTCGATTCCCCTTCCTTGCTCCAGAGTCCCGATTCGTACCCCGTACTCATCCCTGGAGTCGACTCGCTCAACCATGCGCGCGCCCAGCCCGTTTCTTGGGTCGTCTCCCACACACCGTCCGCCGCCGAATCCCATGGAACCATATCCCTCGTCGCCGCACTGGGGTAGATGGGGGTGCGGAGATTTTCAACAACTATGGTGCCAAACCGAATTCCGAGCTGCTGCTCGGATATGGGTTTACGCTACCGAACAACCCAGACGATACGATCGTGCTAAAAATAGGCGGCGGCGCGGGTGACGACGCAACTCGGCACGAGGTCGGCCGCGGGGCGGCGGCGCAGACAGCGTGTGGGACACCATAGTGGGGCGCTGAAGGCACAGGAAGACGAAGATGCGCCAGAATGGCAGAACCGTTCTTGACGCCGCCGATATGTTGCGCTCGATGACCGAGGCGTTGTTGGCACGGCTACCTAATGTCCCCGTGTCTGGTGCTCTCCGTGCAGACATCGCAGACATGGTCAATCACTACGTATCAGGGCAGCACGAGGTGCTCCGAGGTCTAGTAGAATACGCAGACAAGCGGGAAACGGATGGCGTGGCAACGGCTCGACGTGAGGGAGTTGTGATTCAACTGGAGGGGGATGATGTATCAGATAATGTAGCGGACGTTGGATATGGCGAAGATATCCAAGCTGGGAAAATCCCGTCTTAGCTTACTAGGAGTCTTGATAGAGATGGTGCGATCACCGGATGATAGTATGACATGGCAAGCTTCTCTACCCAAGGACTGGACCTGCTTATTCGCAAGAACAGCCATGAATGTATTTCTCTTTAAAAGATCACTTGGAGGCGTTTGACGGTGTATTACTATGCAGTGGATTCCGACGCCGGGCCTGAGAGCGTTTAAGTAAACTGGAGGGCGCCAGTTACAAGTATAACTTATTTCATACGCCCTTGCCTCAGTTGCTTGCACCCCACCACGACACTTCCCCGATTTC